>JAKOGI010001302.1:0-263231 GCA_029747015.1 Carnegiea gigantea
GTGCTGGTATGGATCGCACCCATTGGAGCCTTGCGGAACAAATGTTTCATTTAGGGTACGCGGCCGCAGAGTCGCGCATACGGCACGCCAGCTCCAAAGAGGTCGCAAGTTCGTAACTGACAGCTCGGAAGAGGCGAGCTAAGCGTGCGTTACGGACGGGAGCTCGACCACCTTCATCGCCCCGTGCAAGCATGAGGTTTCATCCGTGTGTTGCTGTGAAAAAGGCCTCTAATGTGGTTTTCAGGGACAGGAGGCGTCCGTAGGGGAATTTTGGTAATTTCGAGCGAACATGGGCTGAAGGCCTGATTTGGATTCTTTTTCCTCGTCCTGGTCAGTACTCCTCCGACGGCCACAGCAAATGAAACGAGAAGGATCGGTGCTTTTTAAGGAAGAAAAAAACAACAAAAAAGGGGTGCAACACGAGGACTTCCCAGGAGGTCACCCATCCTAGTACTACTCTCGCCCAAGCACGCTTAGCTGCGGAGTTCTGATGGGATCCGTTGCATTAGTGCTGGTATGATCGCACCCATTGGATTCGTGCGGAGCAAATGTTTTATCGAGGGAACGCGGCCGCAGAGTCGCGCATCCAGCACGCCAGCTCCAAAGAGGTCGCAAGTTCGTAACTGACAGCTCGGAAGAGGCGAGCTAAGCGTGCGTTACGGACGGTAGCTGGACCACATTCCCTGCCCCGTGCATGCATGGGGTTTCGTCCGTGTGTTGCAGTGAAAAAGGGCCTCTGTTGTGGTTTTCAGGACCAGGAGGCGTCCGTAGGGGAATTTCGGTCATTTCGAGTGAACATGGACGGAGGGCCTGATTTGGATTCTTTTTCCTCGTCCGGGTCAGTTCTCATCCGAAGGCAACAGCAAATGAAACGAGAAAGATCGGTGCTTTTTAGAAGAAAAACGACGAAAAAGGGTGTGCAACACTAGGACTTCCAGGAGGTCACCCATCCTAGACTACTCTCGCCCAAGCACGCTTAACTACTGCGGATTACTGATGGATCCGGTGTATTATGCTGGTACAATCGCGCCCATTGGATTCTTGCGGAACAAATGTTTCATTGAGGGTACGCGGCCGCAGAGTCGTGCATACAGCACGCCAGCTCCAAAGAGGTCGCAACTTCGTAACCGACAGCTCGGAAGAGGCGAGCTAAGCGTGCGTTACGGACGGTAGCTCGAGCACTTTCATCGCCCCGCGCAAGCATGGGGTTTCATCTGTGTGTTGCGGTAAGGAAGGGCCTCTGATGTGGTTTTCAGGGCCAGGAGGCGTCCGTAGGAGAATTTTGGTAATTTCGAGCGAACATGGGCGGAAGGCATGATTTGGATGCTTTTTCCTCGTCCTGGTCAGTTCTCATCCGACGGCCACAGCAAATGAAACGAGAAATATCGGTGCTTTTCAAGGAAGAAAAAAACAATAAAAAAGGGGTGCAACACGAGGACTTCCCAGGAGGTCACCCATCCTAGTACTACTCTCACCCAAGCACGCTTAACTGCGGAGTTCTGATGGGATCCGGTGCACCAGTGCTGGTTTGATCGCACCCATTGGGTTCTGGCGGAACAAATGTTTCATTGAGGGTACGCGGCCACAGTGTCGTGCATACAGTACGCCAGCTCCAAAGAGGTCGCAAGTTCGTAACCGACAGCTCGGAAGAGGCGAGCTAAGCGTGCGTTACGGACGGTAACTCGACCACCGTCATCGCCCCGTGCAAGAATGGGGTTTCATCTGTGTGTTGCAGTAAAAAAGGGCCTCTGATGTGGTTTTCCGGGCCAGGAGGCGTCTGTAGGGGAATTTTCGTAATTTCGAGCGAACATAGGCGGAAGGCCTGACTTGGATGCTTTTTCCTCGTCCTGGTCAGTTCTCATCCGACGGCCACCGCAAATGGAACGAGAAAGATCGGTGCTTTTTAAGGAAGAAAAAAACAACAAAAAAGGGGTGCAACACGAGGACTTCCTAGGAGGTCACCCATCCTAGTACAACTCTGGTCCAAGCACGCTTAACTGCGGAGTTCTGATGGGATCCGGTGCATTAGTGCTGGTATGATCGCACGCATTGGATTCTTGCGGAACAAATGTTTCATTGAGGGAACGCGTCCGTAGTGTCGCGCATATAGCACGCCATCTCCAACAGGTCGCGTTCGCAACTGACAGCTCGGGAGGGGGAGTAAGCGTGCGTTACGGACGATAGCTTACCACATTCACTCGCCCCGTCCATGCAATGGGGTTTCGTCGTGTGTTGCAACTGAAAAAAGGGCCTCTGATGTGGTTTTGAGAACCAGGAGCGTCCGTAGGGGAATTTCGGTAATTTCGAGGGACATGGGCGGAAGGCATGATTTGGATTCTTTTTCCTCGTCCTGGTCAGTTCTCATCCGAAGACAACAGCAAATGAAACGAGAAAGATCGGTGCTTTTTAGAAAGAAAAAACGACGAAAAAGGGGTGCAACACTAGCACTTCCGAGGAGATCACCCATCCTAGTACTACTCTCGCCCAAGCACGCTTAACTGCAGAGTTCTGGTCGGATCCGGTGCATTAGTGCTGGTATGATCGCACTCGCTGGAGTCTTGCGGAACAAATGTTTCATTGAGGGTGCGCGGCCGCAGAGTCGCGCATGCAACACGCCAGCTCCAAAGAGGTCGCAAGTTCGTAACTGACAGCTCGGAAGAGGCGAGCTAAGCTTGCGTTACGGACGGTAGCTCGACCACCTTCATCGCCCCGTGCACGCATGGGGTTTCATCCGTGTGTTGCAGTAAAAAAAGGTCCTCTGATGTGGTTTTCTGGGCCAGGAGGCGTCCGTACGGGAATTTTGGTAATTTCGGGCGAACATGGACGGAAGGCCTGATTTGGATGCTTTTTCCTCGTCCTGATCAGTTCTCATCCGACGGCGACAACAAATGAAACGAGAAAGATCGGTGCTTTTTGAGGAAGAAAAAAACAACGAAAAAGGGGTGCAACACGAGGACTTCCCAGGACGTCACCCATCCTGGTACTGCTCTCGCCCAAGCACGCTTAACTGCGGAGTTCTAATGGGATCCGGTGCATTAGTTCTGGTATGATCGCACCCATTGGATTCTTTTGGAACAAATGTTTCATTGAGGGAACGCAGCCGCAGAGTCGCGCATACAGCACGCCAGCTCAAAGAGGTCGCAAGTTCGTAACTGACAGCTCGGAAGAGGGGAGCTAAGCGTGCGTTACGGACGGTAGCCTTACCACATTCATCGCCCTGTGCATGCATGGGTTTCGTCCGTGTGTTGCAGTGAAAAAGGGCCTCTGATGTGGTTTTCAGGACCAGGAGGCGTCCGTAGGGGAATTTCGGTCATTGCGAGCGAAGATCGGCGGAGGGCCTGATTTGGATTATTTTTCCTCGTCCTGGCCAGTTCCCATCCGAAGGCAACAGAAATGAAACGAGAAAGATCGGTGCTTTTTAGAAAGAAAAAACGACGAAAAAGGGGTGCCACACGAGGACTTCCCAGGAGGTCACCCATCCTAGTACTACTCTCGCCCAAGCGCGCTTAACTGCGGAGTTCTGATGGGATCCGGTGCATTTGTGCTGGTATGATCGCACCCACTGGATTTTTGCGGAACAAATGTTTCATTGAGGGTACGCGGCCGCAGAGTCGCGCATACAGCACGCCAGCTCCAAAGATGTCGCAAGTTCGAAACTGACAGCTCGGAAGAGGCGAGCTAAGCGTGCGTTACGGATGGTAGCTTGACCCCCTCCATCGCCCCGTGCAAGCATGGGCTTTCGTCCGTGTGTCGCAGTAAAATGGGGCCCCCCAAGTGGTTTTCTGGGCCAGGAGGCGTCCGTTGGGGAATTTCGGAAATTTCGAGTGAACAAGGGCGGAAGGTCGGACTTGGATGCTTTTTTCTCGTCCTGGTCAGCTCTCATCCGATGACCATAGCAAATGAAACGAGAAGGGTCGGTGCTTTTATGAAAGTAAAAAACAACAAAAAAGGGGTGCAACACGAGGACTTCCCAGGAGGTCATCCATCCCAGTACTACTCTCGCCCAAGCACGCTTAACTGCGGAGTTCTGATGGGATCCGATGCATTAGTGCAGGTACGATCGCACCCATTAGATTCTTGCAGAACAAATGTTTCATTGAGTCCACGCGGCTGCCGAGTCGCGCATGTAGCGCCCCAAATCTAAAGAGGTCGCAAGTTCGTAACTGACAACTTGGAAGAGGCGAGCTAAGCGTGCGTTACGGATGGTAGCTCGACCACCTTCATCGCCCCTTGCCAGCGTGGGGTTTCGTCCCTGTGTTGCTGTACAAAAGGACCTCTGAAGTGGTTTTTAGGGCCAAAAGTTGTCCGTAGGGGAATTTTGGTCATTTCGACTGAACATGGGCAAAAGGCCTGATTTGGATGCTTTTTCCTCGTCCTGGCCAGGTCTCATCCGACGCCCACAGCAAATGAAACGAGAAGGATCAGTGTTTTTAAAAAAGGAAAAAAACGAAAAAGGGGTGCAACACGAGCGCTTCCCAGGAGGTCACCCATCTTACTACTACTCTTGCGCAAGCACGCTTAACTGCGTAGTCCTGATGGGATCCGCTGCATTAGTGCTGGTATGATCGCGACCATTGGATTCTTGCGGAACAAATGTTTCGTTGAGTGTACGCGGCCTCTGAGTCGCGTTTAATGCACGACGGCTCTAAAGAGGTCGCAAGTTCGTAACTTACAGGTCGGAAGCGGCGAGCTAGGCGTGCGTTACGGATGGTAGCTCGACCACCTTCATCGCCCCTTGCCAGCGTGGGGTTTCGTCCTTGTGTTGCTATAAAAAAGGGACTCTGAAGTGGTTTTCAGGGCCAAGAGTTGTCAGTAGGGGAATTTTGGTCATTTCGACTGAACATGGCCGAAAGGCCTGATTTGGATGGCTTTTTTCTCATCCTGGTCAGGTCTCATCCAACGCCCACAGCAAATGAAAAGAGAAGGATCGGTGCTTTTAAAAAAGAAAAAAAACGTACAAGGGTTGCAACATGAGGACTTCAAAGGAGGTCACCCATCCTAGTACTACTCTCGCCCAAGCACGCTTGACTGCGGAGTTCTGATGGGATCCGGTGCATTGATGCTGGTTTGATCGCACCCATTGGATTTTTGCGGAACAAATCTTTTATAGAGCGTACGCGGCTGCCGAGTCGCACATACAGCGCGCCAAATCTAAAGAGGTCGCAAGTTCAGAACTTATAGCTCGGAAGCGGCGAGCTAAGAGTGCGTTACGGACGGTCGCTCGACCCCTTCATCGCCCCATGCAAGCATGGGCTTTCGTCCGTGTGTTGCAGTAAAATGGGGCCTCTAATGTGGTTTTCAGGGCCAGGAGGCGCCCGTTGCGGAATTTCGGAAATTTCGAGTGAACAAGGGCGGAAGGTCGGACTTGGATGCTTTTTCCTCGTCCCGGTGAGTTCTCATCAGACGGCCACAGCAAATGAAACGAGAAGGATCGGTGCTTTTAAGAAAGTAAAAAGTAACGAAAAACGGGTGCA
Organism: Carnegiea gigantea; assembly: GCA_029747015.1. NCBI lineage: Eukaryota > Viridiplantae > Streptophyta > Magnoliopsida > Caryophyllales > Cactaceae > Carnegiea > Carnegiea gigantea. The sequence continues at coordinate 5,475 of JAKOGI010001302.1, forward strand.
ACACGAGGACTTCCCAGGAGGCCACCCATCCTAGTACAACTCTCACCCACGCACGCTTAACTGCGGAGTTCTGATGGGATCCGGTGCATTAGTGCTGGTATGATCGCACCCATTGGTTTCTTGCGGAACAAATGTTTCATTGAGTGTACGCGGCCGCAGAGTCGCGCATGCAGCACGCCAGCTCCAAAGAGGTCGCAAGTTCGTAATTGACAGCTCGGAAGAGGCGAGTTAAGCGTGCGTTACGGACGGTAGCTCGACCACCTTCATCGCCCCGTGCAAGGATGAGGTTTCATCCGTGTGTTGCAGTAAGAAAGGGCCTCTAATGTGGTTTTCAGGGTCAGGACGCGTCCGTAGGGGAATTTTGGTAATTTCGAGCGAACATGGGCGGCAGGCCTGATTTGGATTCTTTTTCCTCGTCCCGGCCAGTTCTCCTCCGACGGCAACAGCAAATGAAACGAGAAAGATCGGTGCTTTTTAAGGAAGAAAAAAACAACAAACAGGGGGCGCAACACGAGGACTTCCCAGGAGGTTACCCTTCCTAGTACTACTTTCGCCCAAGCACGCTTAGCTGCGGAGTTTTGATGGGATCCGGTGCATTAGTGCTGGTATGATTGCACTAATTGGATTCTTGCAGAACAAATGTTTCATTGAGGGAACGCGGCCGCAGAGTCGCGCATACAGCACGCCAGCTCCAAAGAGGTCGCAAGTTCGGAACTGACAGCTCGGAAGAGGGGAGCTAAGCGTGCGTTACGGGCGGTAACTTGGCCACATTCACCGCCCCGTGCATGCATGGGGTTTCGTCCGTGTGTTGCAGTGAAAAAGGGCCTCTGATGTGGTTTTCAGGACCAAGAGGCGTCCGTAGTGGAATTTCGGTCATTTCGAGTGAACATGGACGGAGGGCCTGATTTGGATTTTTTTTCCTCGTCCAGGTCAGTTCTCATCCGAAGGCAACAGCAAATGAAACGGGAAAGATCGGTGCATTCTAGAAAGAACAAACGACGAAAAAGGGGTACAACACAAGGACTTCCCAGGAGGTCACCCATCCTAGTACTACTCTCGCCTAAACACGCATAACTGCGACGTTCTGATGGGATCCGGTGCATCAGTGCTCGTATGATCGCACCCATTGGATTCTTGCGGAACAAGTGTTTCATTGAGGGTACGCGACCGCAGAGTCGCGCATACAGCACGCCAGCTCCAAAGAGGTCGCAAGTTCGTAACTGACAGCTCGGAAGAGGCGAGCTAAGCGTGCGTTACGGATGGTAGCTCGACCACCTTCATCGCCCCGTGCAAGAATGGGGTTTCATCTGTGTGTTGCAGTAAAAAAGGGCCTCTGATGTGGTTTTCCGGGCCAGGAGGCGTCCGGAGGGGAATTTTGGTAATTTCGAGCGAACATGTGCGAAGGGCCTGATTTGGATGCTTTTTCCTCGTCCTGGACAGTTCTCATCCGACGGCCACAGCAAATGAAACGAGAAAGATCGGGGCTTTTTAAGGAAGAAAAAAGCAACGAAAAAGGGGTGCAACACGAGGACTTCCCAGGAAGTCACCCATCCTAGTACTACTCTCGCCCAAGCACGCTTAACTGCGGAGTTCTGATGGGATCCGGTGCATTAGTGCTGGTATGATCGCACCCATTGGATCTTGCGGAACAAATGGTTCATTGAGTGCACGCGGCTGCCGAGTCGCGCATGCATCGCCCCAAATCTAAAGAGGTCGTAAGTTCGGAACTGACAGCTCGAAGCGGCGAGCTATGCGTTTCGTTACGGATGTAGCTGACCACCTTCATCGGCCCCTTGCCAGCGTGGGGTTTCGTCTTGTTTGCTTTCAAAAAAGGTCCTCCGAAGTGTTTTAGGGCAAGATGTCGTCCGTAGGGACTTTTGGTCATTTTCGACCGAACATGGTACGAAGACCTTATTTAGATCCTTTTTCCCCTCGTTCCTGGCCAGGTCTCATCCGACGCCACAGCAAATGAAACGAGAAGGATCAGTGTTTGTGAAAAAGGAAAATAAAACGAAAAAGGGGTGCAACACGAGCGCTTCCCAGGAGGTCACCCATCTGATACTACTCTCGCCCAAGCACGCTCAAGTGCGGAGTTCTGATGGGATCCGGTGCATTGGTGCTGGTTTGACCGCACCCATTGGATTTTTGCGGACAAATCTTTTATAGAGCGTGCGCGACTGCCGAGTCCACATACGCTCGCCAAATCTACAGAGGTCGCAAGTCCGCAACTTACAGCTCGGAAGCGGTGAGCTAAGAGTGCGTTACAGACGGTTGCTCGACCACCTTCATCGCCCCGTGCAAGCATGGGGTTTCATCCGTGTGTTGCAGTAAAAAAGGGCCTCTGATGTGGTTTTCAGGGCGAGGAGGCGTCCGCAGGGGAATTTCGGTAATTTCGAGCGAACATGGGCGGAAGGCCTGATTTGGATGCTCTTTCCTCGTCCTGGTCAGTTCTCATCCGACGGCCACAGCAATGAATCCAGAAAGATCGGTGCTTTTTAAGGAAGAAAAAAACAACAAAAAAAGGGGTGCAACACGAGGACTTCCCAGGGGATCACCCATCCTAGCACTACTCCCGCCCAAGGACGCTTAACTACGGAGTTCTGATGGGATCCGGTGCGTTGGTGGTGGTTTGATCGCACCCATTGGATTTTTGCGGCTGCCGAGTCGCACATGTAGCGCGCCAAATCTAAAGAGGTCGCAAGTTCGCAACTTACAACTCAGAAGCGGCGAGCTAAGAGTGCGTTACGGACGGTCGCTCGACGCCCTTCATCGCCCCGTGCAAGCATGGGCTTTCGTCCGTGTGTTACAGTAAAATGGGGCCTCTAATGTGGTTTTCAGGGCCAGGAGGCGTCCATTGGGGAATTTCGGAAATTTCGAGTGAACAAGGGCGGAAGGTCGGACTTGGATGCTTTTTCCTCGTCCTGGTCAGTTCTCATCAGACGGCCACAGCAAATGAAACGAGAAGGATCCGTGCTTTTAAGGAAGTGAAAAGCAACGAAAAAGTGGTGCAACATGAGGACTTCCCAGGAGGTCATCCATCCTAGTACTACTCTCGCCCAAGCACGCTTAACTGCGGAGTTCTGATGGGATCCGGTGGATTAGTGCTGGTATGATCGCACCCAGTGGATTCTTGCGGAACAAATGTTTCGGTGAGGGAACGCGGCCGCAGAGTCGCGCATACAGCACGCCAGCTCCAAAGAGGCCGCAAGTTCGTAACTGACAGCTCGGAAGAGGCGAGCTAAGCGTGCTTTACGGGCGGTAGCTTGACCACATTCACTGCCCCGTGCAAGCATGGGGTTTCGTCCGTGTGTTGCAGTGAAAAAGGGCCTCTGATGTGGTTTTCACGACCAGGAGGCGCCCGTAGGGGAATTTCGGTCATTTCGAGTGAACATGGGCGGAGGGCCCGATTTGGATTCTTTTTCCTCGTCCTGGTCAGTTCTCAACCGAAGGCAACAGCAAATGAAACGAGAAAGATCGGTCCTTTTTAGAAAGAAAAAACGACGAAAAAGGGGTGCAACACGAGGACTTCCCAGGAGGTCACCCATCCTGGTACCACTCTCGCCCAAGCACGCTTAACTGCGGAGTTCTGATGGGATCCGGTGCATTAGTGCTGGTATGATCGCAACCATTGGATTCTTGCGGAACAAATGTTTCATTGAGGGAGCGCGGCCGCAGAGTCGCGCATACAACGCGCCAGCTCCAAAGAGATCGCAAGTTCGTAACTGACAGCTCGGAAGAGGCGAGCTAAGCGTGCGTTACGGACGGTAGCTTGACCACATTCATTGCCCCGTGCATGCATGGGGTTTCGTCCGTGTGTTGCAGTGAAAAAGGGCCTCTGATGTGGTTGTCACGACCAGGAGGCGCCGTAGGGGAATTTCGGTCATTTCGAGTGAACATGGGCGGAGGGCCTGATTTGGATTCTTTTTCCTCGTCCTGGTCAGTTCTCAACCGAAGGCAACAGCAAATGAAATGAGAAAGATCGGTGCTTTTTAGAAAGAAAAAAACGACGAAAAAGGGGTGCAACACGAGGACTTCCCAGGAGGTTACCCATCCTAGTACAACTCTCGCCAAAGCACACTTAACTGCGGAGTTCTGATGGGATCCGGTGCATTAGTGCTGGTATGATCGCACCCATTGGATTCTTGCGGAACAAATGTTTCATTGGGGGTACGCGGCCGCAGAGTCGCGCATACAGCACGCAAGCTCCAAAGAGGTCGCAAGTTCGTAACTGACAGCTGGGAAGAGGCGAGCTAAGCGTGCGTTACGGACGGTAGCTCGACCCCCTCCATCGCCCCGTGCAAGCATGGGCTTTCGTCCGTGTGTTGCAGTAAAATGGGGCCTCTCAAGTGGTTTTCGTGGCCAGGAGGCGTCCGTTGGGGAATTTCGGAAATTTCGAGTGAACAAGGGCGGAAGGTCGGACTTAGTTGCTTTTTCCTCGCTCTGGTCAGTTCTCATCCGACGACCACAGCAAATGAAACGAGCAGGATCGGTGCTTTTAAGAAAGTAAAAAACAATGAAAAGGGGTGCAGCACGAGGACGTTCGGGGAGGTCACCCATTCTAGTACTACTCTCGCTCAAGCACGCTTAACTGCGGAGTTCTGATGGGATCCGGTGCATTAGTGCTGGTATGATCGCACCCATTGGATTCTTGCAGAACAAATGTTTCATTGAGTCCACGCGGCTGCCGAGTCGCGCATGCAGCGCCCCAACTAAAGAGGTCCCAAGTTCGTAACTGACAGCTCGGAAGCGGCGAGATATGCGTGCGTTACGGATGGTAGCTCGACCACCTTCATCGCCCCTTGCTAGCGTGGGGTTTCGTTCTTGTGTTGCTGTAAAAAAGGGCCTCTGAAGTGGTTTTTAGAGCCAAAAGTCATCGGAAGGGAAATTTTGGTCATTTCGACCGAAAAAGGACGAAAGGCCTGATTTGGATTCTTTTTCCTTGTCCAGGCTTGGCCTTATCCGACGCCCACAGCAAATGAAACGAGAAGGATCAGTGTTTTTAAAAAAGGAAAAAAACGAAAAAGGTGCGCAACACGAGCGCTTCCCAGGAGGTCACCCATCCTCCAACAACCCTCGCCCAAGCACGCTTAACTGCGGAGTTCTGATGGGATCCGCTGCATTAGTGCTGGTATGATCGCACTCATTGGGTTCTTGCGGAGCAAATGTTTCATTGAGGGAACGCGGCGGCAGAGTCGCGCATACAGCACGCCAGCTCCAAAGAGGTCGCAAGTTTGTAACTGATAGCTCGGAAGAAGAGAGCTAAGTGTGCGTTACGGACGGTAGCTTGGCCACATTCACCGCCCCGCGCATGCATGGGGTTTCGATCGTGTGTTGCCGTGAAAAAGGGCCTCTGATGTGGTTTTCCGGACCAGGAGGCGTCCATAGGGGAATTTCGGTCATTTCGAGTGAACATGGGCGGAGAGCCTGAGTTGGATTCTTTTTCCTCGTCCTGGTCAGTTCTCATCCGAAGGCAACAGCAAATGAAACGAGAAAGGTCGGTGCTTTTTAGAAAGAAAAAACGACGAAAAAGGGGTGCAACAGGAGGACTTCCCAGGAGGTCACCCATCCTTGTACTACTCTCGCCCAAGCACGCTTAACTGCGGAGTTCTGATGGGATCCGGTGCATTAGTGCTGGTATGATCGCACCCACTGGATTCTTGCGGAAGAAATGTTTCATTGAGGGTACGCGGCCGCAGAGTCGCGCATACAGCACGCCAGCTCCAAAGAGGTCGCAAGTTCGTAACTGACAGCACGGAAGAGGCGAGCTAAGCGTGCGTTACGGACGGTAGCTCGACCCCCTCCATCGCCCCGGGCAAGCATGGGCTTTCGTCCGTGTGTTGCAGTAAAATAGGGCCTCTCACGTGGTTTTCAGGGCCAGGAGGCGCCCGTTGGGGAATTTCGGAAATTTCGAGTGAACAAGGGCGGAAGGTCTGACTTGGATGCTTTTTCCTCATCCTGGTCAGTTCTCATCCGACGACCACAGCAAATGAAACGAGAAGGATCGGTGCTTTTAAGAAAGTAAAAAAGAACGAAAAAAAGGGGCGCAACACGAGGACTTCCGAGGAGGTCACCCATCCTAGTACTACTCTCGCCCAAGCACGCTTAACTGCGGAGCTCTGATGGGATCCGGTGCATTAGTGCTGGTATGATCGCACCCATTGGTTTCTTGCGGAACAAATGTTTTATTGAGTCCACTCGGCTGCCGAGTCGCGCATGCAGCGCCCCAAATCTAAAGAGGTCGCAAGTTCGTAACTGACAGCTCGGAAGCGGCGAGCTATGCGTGCGTTACGGACGGTGGCTCGACCACCTTCGTCGCCCCGTGCAAGCATGGGGTTTCATCCGTGTGTTGCAGTAACAAAGGGCCTCTGATGTGGTTTCCAGGGCCAGGAGGCGTCCGTAGGGGAATTTTGGTAATTTCGAGCGAACATGGGTGGAAGGCCTGATTTGGATGCTTTTTCCTCGTCCTGGTCAGTTCTCATCCGACGACCACAGCAAATGAAACGAGAAAGATCGGTGCTTTTTTAGGAAGAAAAAAACAACAAAAAAGGGGTGCAACACGAGGACTACCTGGAAGGTCACCCATCCTAGTACTATTATCGCCCAAGCACGCTTAACTGCGGAGTTCTGATGGGATCCAGTGCATTAGTGCTGGTATGATCGCACCCATTGGATTCTTGCGGAACAAATGTTTCATTGAGGGAACGCGGCCGCAGAGTCGCGCATACAGCGCGCCAGCTCCAAAGAGGTCGCAAGTTCGTAACTGACAGCTCAGAAGAGGCGAGCTAAGCGTGCGTTACGGACGGTAGCTTGACCACATTCACTGCCCCGTGCATGCATGGGGTTTCGTCCGTGTGTTGCAGTGAAAAAGGGCCGCTGATGTGGTTTTCACGACCAGGAGGCGCCCGTAGGGGAATTTCGGTCATTTCGAGTGAACATGGGCGGAGGGCCTCATTTGGATTCTTTTTCCTCGTCCTGGTCAGTTCTCAACCGAAGGCAACAGCAAATAAAACGAGAAAGATCGGTGCTTTTTAGAAAGAAAAAACGACGAAAAGGGGGTGCAACACGAGGACTTCCCAGGAGGTTATCCATCCTAGTATAACTCTCGCCAAAGCACACTTAACTGCGGAGTTCTGATGGGATCCGGTGCATTAGTGCTGGTATGATTGCACCCATTGGATTCTTGCGGAACAAATGTTTCATTGAGGGTACGCGGCCGCAGAGTCGCGCATACAGCACGCAAGCTCTGAAGAGGTCGCAAGTTCGTAACTGACAGCTTGGAAGAGGCGAGCTAAGCGTGCGTTACGGACGGTAGCTCGACCCCCTCCATCGCCCCGTGCAAGCATGGGCTTTCGTCCGTGTGTTGCAGTAAAATGGGGCCTCTTAAGTGGTTTTCAGGGTCAGGAGGCGTCCGTTGGGGAATTTCGGAAATTTCGAGTGAACAAGGGCGGAAGGTCGGACTTAGTTGCTTTTTCCTCGCCCTGGTCAGTTCTCATCCGACTAGCACAGCAAATGAAACGAGAAGGGTCGGTGCTTTTAAGAAAGTAAAAAACAACGAAAAAGGGGTGCAGCACGAGGACTTCCAAGGAGGTCACCCATCCTAGTACTGCTCTCGCCCAAGCACGCTTAACTGCGGAGTTCTGATGGGATCCGGTGCATTAGTGCTGGTATGATCGCACCCATTGGATTCTTGCGGAACAAATGTTGCATTAAGTCCACGCGGCTGCCGAGTCGCGCATGCAGCGCCCCAACTAAAGAGGTCGCAAGTTCGTAACTGACAGCTCGGAAGCGGCGAGCTATGCGTGCGTTACGGATGGTAGCTCGACCACCTTCCTCGCCCCTTGCTAGCGTGGGGTTTCGTTCTTGTGTTGCTGTAAAAAAGGGCATCTGAAGTGGTTTTTAGGGCCAAGAGTCATCGGTAGGGAAATTTTGGTCATTTCGACTGAACAAGGACGAAAGGCCTGATTTGGATGCTTTTTCCTTGTCCTGGCTAGGCCTTATCCGACGCCCACAGCAAATGAAACGAGAAGGATCAGTGTTTTTAAAAAAGGAAAAAAACGAAAAGGGGGCGCAACACGAGCGCTTCCCAGGAGGTCACCCATCCTACAACAACTCTTGCCCAAGCACGCTTAACTGCGGAGTTCTGATGGGATCCGCTGCATTAGTGCTGGTATGATCGCACCCATTGGATTCTTGCGGAGCAAAAGTTTCATTGAGGGTACGCGGCCGCAGAGTCGCGCATACGGCACGCCTACTCCAAAGAGGTCGCAAGTTCGCAACTGACAGCTCGGAAGCGGCGAGCTAAGAGTGCGTTACGGACGGTCGCTCGACCCCTTCATTGCCCCGTGCAAGCATGGGCTTTCGTCCGTGTGTTGCAGTAAAATGGGGCCTCTCAAGTGGTTTTCAGGGCCAGGAGGCGTCCGTTGGGGAATTTCGGAAATTTCGAGTGAACAAGGGCGGAAGGTCGGACTTGGATGCTTTTTCCTCGGCCTGGTCAGTTCTCATTCGACGACCACAGCAAATGAAACGAAAAGGATCGGTGTTTTTCAGAAAGTAAAAAACAACGAAACAGGGGTGCAACACGAGGACTTCCCAGGAGGTCACCCATCCTAGTACTACTCTCGCCCAAGCACGCTTAACTGCGGAGTTCTGATGGGATCCGGTGCATTAGTGCTGGTATGATCGCACCATTGGATTCTTGCGGAACAAATGTTTCATTGAGTCTACGCGGCTGCCGAGTCCCGCATGCAGCGCGCCAAATCTAAAGAGGTCGCAAGTTCGTAACTGACAGCTCGGAAGCGGCGAGCTATGCGTGCGTTACGGATGGTAGCTCGACCTCCTTCATCGCCCCTCGCCAGCGTGGGGTTTCGTCCCTGTGTTGCTGTAAAAAAGGGCCTCTGAAGTGGATTGTAGGGCCAAGATCGTCCGTGGGGGAATTTTGGTCATTTCGACTGAACATGGACACAATGCTTGATTGGATGCTTTTTCCTCTTCCTGGCCAGGTCTCATCCGAAGGCCACAGCAGATGAAACGAGAAGGATCAGTGTTTTTAAAGAAGGATGAAAACAAAAAAGGGGTGAAACACGAGTGCTTCCCAGGAGGCAACCCATCCTACTACTACTCTAGCCCAAGCACGCTCAACTGCGGAGTTCTGATGGGATCCGCTGCATTAGTGCTGGTATGATCGCAGCCATTGGATTCTTGCGGAACAAATGTTTCGTTGAGTGTACGCGGCCGCGTAGTCGCGCTTAATGCACGCCGGCTCTAAATAGGTCGCAAGTTCGTAACTTACAGGTCGGAAGCGGCGAGCTAGGCGTGCGTTGCAGATGGTAGCTCGACCACCTTCATGGCCCCTTGCCAGCGTGGGGTTTCGTCCTTGTGTTGCTGTAAAAAAGGGCCTCTGAAGTGGTTTTCAGGGCCAAGAGTCGTCAGTAGGGGAATTTTGGTCATTTCGACTGAACATGGCCGAAAGGCCTGATTTGGATGGCCTTTTCCTCATCCTGGTCAGGTCTCATCCAACGCCCACAGCAAATGAAACGAGAAGGATTGGTGCTTTTAAAAAAAGAAAAAAAAACGAACAAGGGTTGCAACACGAGGACTTCCCAGGAGGTCACCCATCCTAGTACTACTCTCGCCCAAGCACGCTTGACTGCGGAGTTCTGATGGGATCCGGTGCACTGGTGCTGGTTTGATCGCACCCATTGGATTTTTGCGGAACAAATCTTTTATAGAGCGTACGCGGCTACCGAGTCGCACATACAGCGCGCCAAATCTAAAGAGGTCGCAAGTTCGCAACTTACAGCTCGGAAGCGGCGAGCTAAGAGTGCGTTATGGACGGTCGCTCGACCCCTTCATCGCCCCGTGCAAGCATGGGCTTTCGTCCGTGTGTTGCAGTAAAATGGGTTCTCTAATGTGGTTTTCAGGGCCAGGAGGCGTCCGTTGGGGAATTTCGGAATTTTCGAGTGAACAAGGGCGGAAGGTCGGACTTGGATGCTTTTTCCTCGTCCTGGTCAGTTCTCATCAGAAGGCCACAGCAAATGAAACGAGAATGATCGGTGCTTTTGAGAAAGTAAAACGAAACGAAAAAGGGGTGCAACACGAGGACTTGCCAGGAGGTCACCCATCTTAGTACTACTCTCGCCCAAGCACGCTTAACTGCGGAGTTCTGATGGGATCCGGTGCATTAGTGCTGGTATGATCGCACCCATTGGATTCTTGCGGAAAAAATGTTTCATTGAGGGTACGCGGCCGCAGAGTCGCGCATACAGCACGCCAGCTCCAAAGAGGTTGCAAGTTCGTAACTGAGAGCTCGGAAGAGGCGAGCTTAGCGTGCGTTGCGGACGGTAGCTCTACCACCTTCATCGCCCCGTGCAAGCATGAGGTTTCATCCATGTCTTGCAGTAACAAAGGACCTCTGATGTGGTTTTCAGGGCCAGGAGGCGGCCGTAGTGGAATTTTAGTAATTTCGAGCGAACATGGGCGGAAGGCCTGATTTGGATGCTTTTTCCTCGCCCTGGTCAGTTCTCATCCGACGGCCACAGCAAATGAAACGAGAAAGATCGGTGCTTTTTAAGGAAGGAAAAAACAATAAAAAAGGGGTGCAACACGAGGACTTCCCAGGAGGTCACCCATCCTAATACTACGCTCGCCGAAGCACGCTTAACTGTGGAGTTCTGATGGGATCCGGTGCATTAGTGCTGGTATGATCGCACCCATTGGATTCTTGCGGAACAAATGCTTCATTGAGGGAACGCGGCTGCAGAGTCGCGCATACAGCACGCCCGCTCCAAAGAGGTCGCAAGTTCGTAACTGACAGCTCGTAAGAGGCGAGCGAAGCGTGCGTTACGGACGGTAGCATGACCACATTCGCCGCCCCGTCCATGCATGGGGTTTCGTCCGTGCGTTTGGGATCTGATGTGGTTTTCAGGATCAGGAGGCGTCCGTAGGGGAATTTCGGTCATTTCGAGTGAACATGGGCGGAGGACCTGATTTGGATTCTTTTTCCTCGTCCTGATCAGTTCTCATCCGAAGGCAACAGCAATTGAAACGAGAAAGATCGGTGCTTTTTAGAAAGAAAAAACGACGAAAAAGGGGTTCAACACGAGGACTTCCCTGGAGGTCACCCATCCTAGTACTACTCTCGCCCAAGCACGCTTGACTGCGGAGTTCTGATGGGATCCGGTGCATTAGTGCTGGTGTGATCGCACCCATTAGATTCCTACGGAACAAATGTTTCATTGAGGGCGCATGGCCGCAGAGTCGCGCATACAGCACGCCAGCTCCAAAGAGGTTGCCAGTTCGTAACTGACAGCTCGGAAGAGGCGAGCTAAGCGTGCGTTACGGACGGTAGCTTGACCACATTCCCCGCCCCGTGCATGCATGGGGTTTCGTCCGTGTGTTGCAGTGAAAAAGGGCCTCTGATGTGGTTTTCAGGACCAGGAGGCGTCCGTTGGGGAATTTCGGTCATTTCGAGTGAACATGGGCGGAGGGCCTGATTCGGTCATTCCGAGGAGGTCACCCATCCTAGTACTACTCTCGCCTAAGCACGCTTAACTAGGGAGTTCTGATGGGATCCGGTGCATTAGTGCTGGTATGATCGCACCCATTAGATTCTTGCGGAACAAATGTTTCATTAAGCCCACGCGGCTGCCGAGTCGCGCATGCAGCGCCCTAAATCTAAAGAGGTCGTAAGTTCGTAACTGATAGCTCGGAAGCGGCGAGCTATGCGTGCGTTACGGATGGTGGCTCGACCTCCTTCATCGCCCCTCGCCAGCGTGGGGTTTCGTCCCTGTGTTGCTGTAAAAAAGGGCCTCTGAAGTGGTTTTTAGGGCCAAGAGTGGTCCGTAGGGGAATTTTGGACATTTCGACTGGACATGGACGAAAGGCCTGATTTGAATGGTTTTTCCTCGTCCTGGCCAGGTCTCATCCGATGCCCACAGCAAATGAAACGAGAAGGATCAGTGTTTTTAAAAAAGGAAAAAAAAAACAAAAAAGGGGTGCAACGCGAGCGCTTCCCAGGAGGTCACCCATCCTACTACTACTCTTGCCCAAGCACGCTTAACTGCGGAGTTCTGATGGGATCCGCTGCATTAGTGCTGGTATGATCGCAGCCATTGGATTCTTGCGGAACAAATGTTTCGTTGAGGGTACGCGGCCGCTGAGTAGCGCTTAATGCACGCCGGCTCTAAGGAGGTCGCAAGTTCGTAACTTATAGGTCGGAAGCGGAGAGCTAGGCGTGCGTTGCGGATGGTAGCTCGACCACCTTCATCGCCCCTTGCCAGCGTGTGGTTTCGTCCTTGTGTTGCTGTAAAAAAAGGGCCTCTGAAGTGGCTTTCAGGGCCAAGAGTCGTTTGTAGGGGAATTTTGGTCATTTCGACTGAACGTGGCCGAAAGGCCTGATTTGGATGGCTTTATCCTCATCCTGGTCAGGTCCCATCCAACGCCCATAGTAAATGAAACGAAAAGGATCGGTGCTTTTAAAAAAGAAAAAACACGAACAAGGGTTGCAACACGAGGACTTCCCAGGAGGCCACTCATCCTAGTACTGCTCTTGCCCAAGCACGCTTAACTGCGGAGTTCTGATGGGATCTGGTGCATTGGTTCTGGTTTGATCGCACCCATTGGATTTTTGCGGAACAAATCTTTTATGGAGCGTACGCGGCTGCCGAGTCGCGCATACAGCACGCCAGCTCCAAAGAGGTCGCAAGTTCGTAACTGACAGCTCGGAAGAGGCGAGCTAAGCGTGCGTTACGAACGGTAGCTCGACCACCTTCATCGCCCCGTGCAAGCATGGGGTTTCATCTGTGTGTTGCAGTAAAAAGGGCCTCTGATGTGGTTTTCAGGGTTAGGAGGCGTCCGTAGGGGAATTTTCGCAATTCCGAACGAACATAGGCGGAAGGCCTGATTTGGATGCTTTTTCCTCGTCCTGGTCAGTTCTCGTCCGACGGCCACAGCAAATGAAACGAGAAAGATCGGTGCTTTTTAAGGAAGAAAAAAACAACAAAAAAGGGGTGCAACACGAGGACTTCCTAGGAGGTCACCCATCCTAGTACAACTCTGGCCCAAGCACGCTTAACTGCGGAGTTCTGATGGGATCCGGTGCATTAGTGCTGGTATGATCGCACCTATTGGATTCTTGCGGAACAAATGCTTCCTTGAGGGAACGCGGCCGCAGAGTCGCGCATACAGCACGCCCGCCCCAAAGAGGTCGCAAGTTCGTAACTGACAGCTCGGAAGAGGCGAGCGAAGCGTGCGTTACGGACGGTAGCTGGACCACATTCGCCGCCCCGTGCATGCATGGGGTTTCGTCCGTGTGTTGCAGCGAAAAAGGGAATCTGATGTGGTTTTCAGGACCAGGAGGCGTCCGTAGGGGAATTTCGGTCATTTCGAGTGAACATGGGCGGAGGGCCTGATTTGGATTCTTTTTCCTCGCCCTGGTCAGTTCTCATCCGAAGGCAACTGCAAATGAAACGAGAAAGATCGGTGCTTTTTAGAAAGAAAAAACGACGAAAAAGGGGTTCAACACGAGGACTTCCCAGGAGGTCACCCATCCTAGTACTACTCTCGCCCAAGCATGCTTAACTGCGGAGTTCTGATGGGATCCGGTGCATTGGTGCTGGTATGATCGCACCCATTAGATTCTTGCGGAACAAATGTTTCATTGAGGGTGCACGGCCGCAGAGTCGCGCATACACCACGCCAGCTCCAAAGTGGTCGCAAGTTCGTAACTGACAGCTCGGAAGAGGCGAGCTAAGCGTGCATTACGGACGGTAGCTCGACCACCTTCATCGCCCCGTGCAAGCATGGGGTTTCATTCGTGTGTTGCAGTAAAAAAGGGCCTCTGATGTGGTTTTCAGGGCCAGGAGGCGTCCGTAGGGGAATTTCGGTCATTTCGAGCGAACATGGGCGGAAGGCCTGATTTGGATGCTTTTTCCTCGTCCTAGCCAATTCTCATCCGACGGCCACACCAAATGAAACGAGAAAGATCGGTGCTTTTTAAGGAAGAAAAAAACAATAAAAAAGGGGTGCAACACGAGGACTTCTCAGGAGGTCACACATCTTAATACTACTCTCGCCCAAGCACGCTTAACTGCGGAGTTCTGATGGGATCCGGTGCATTAGTGCTGGTGTTATCGCACCGATTGGATTCCTGCGGAACAAATGTTTCATTGAGGGAACGCAGCCGTAGAGTCGCGCATACAGCACGCCAGCTCCAAAGAGGTCGCAAGTTCGTAACTGACAGGTCGGAAGAGGCGAGCTAAGCATGCGTTACGGACGATAGCCCGACCACCTTCATCGCCCCGTGCAAGCATGGGGTTTCATTCGTGTGTTGCAGTAAAAAAGGGGCTCTGATGTGGTTTTCAGGGCCAGGAGGCGTCCGTAGGGGAATTTCGGTCATTTCGAGCGAACATGGGCGGAAGGCCTGATTTGGATGCTTTTTCCTCGTCCTGGTCAATTCTCATCCGAAGGCCACAGCAAGTGAAACGAGAAAGATAGGTGCTTTTTAAGGAAGAAAAAAACAACAAAAAAGGGGTGTAACACGAGGACTTCCCCGGAGGTCACCCATTCTAGTACTACTCTCGCCCAAGCACGCTTAACTGCGGAGTTCTGATGGGATCCGGTGCATTAGTGCTGGTATAATTGCACCCATTGGATTCTTGCGGAACAAATGTTTCATTGAGGGTACGCGGCCGCAAAGTTGCGAATGCAGCACTCCAGCTCCAAAGAGGTCGCAAGTTCGTAACTGAGAGCTCGGAAGAGGCGAGCTAAGCGTGCGTTACGGACGGTAGCTCGACCGCCTTCATCGCCCCGCACAAGCAGGGGGTTTCATCCGTGTGTTGCAGTAAAAAAAGGGCCTCTGATGTGGTTTTCAGGGCCAGGAGGCGTCCGGAGGGGAATTTTGGTAATTTCGAGCGAACATGTGCGGAAGGCCTAATTTGGATGCTTTTTCCTCGTCCTGGACAGTTCTCATCCGACGGCCACAGCAAATGAAACGAGAAAGATCGGTGCTTTTTAAGGAAGAAAAAAGCAACGAAAAGGGGGTGCAACACGAGGACTTCCTAGGAAGTCACCCATCCTAGTACTACTCTCGCCCAAGCACGCCTAACTGCGGAGTTCAGATGGGATCCGGTGCATTAGTGCTGGTATGATCGCACCCATTGGATTCTTGCGGAACAAATGTTTCATTGAGTCCACGCGGCGGCCGAGTCGCACATGCAGTGCCCCAAATCTAAAGAGGTCGCAAGTTCGTAACTGACAGCTCGGAAGCGGCGAGCTATGCGTGCGTTACGGATGGTAGCTCGACCACCTTCATCGCCCCTTGCCAGCGTGGGGTTTCGTCCCTGTGTTGCTTTAAAAAAGGGCCTCCGAAGTGGTTTTTAGGGCCAAGAGTCGTCCGCAGGGGAATTTTGGTCATTTCGACCGAACATGGACGAAAGACCTTATTTAGATGCTTCTTCCTCGTCCTGGCCAGGTCTCATCCGACGCCCACAGCAAATGAAACGAGAAGGATCAGTGTTTGTGAAAAAGGAAAAAAAAAAACGAAAAAGGGGTGCAACACGAGCGCTTCCCAGGAGGTCGCCCATCCTACTACTACTCTTGCCAGAGCACGCTTAACTGCGTAGTTCTGATGGGATCCGCAGCATTAGTGCTGGTATGATCGCAGCCAATGGATTCTTGCGGAACAAATGTTTCGTTGAGTGTGCGCGGCCGCTGAGTCGTGCTTAATGCACGCCAGCTCTAAAGAGGTCGCAAGTTCGTAACTTACAGGTCGGGAGCGGTGAGCTAGGCGTGCGTTACGGATGGTAGCTCGACCCCCTTCTTCACCCCTTGTCAGCGTGGGGTTTCGTCCTTGTGTTGCTGTCAAAAAGGGCCTCTGAAGTGGTTTTCAGGGCCAAGAGTCGTCTGTAGGGGTATTTTGGCCATTTCGACTGAACATGGCCGAAAGGCCTGATTTGGATGGCTTTTCCCTCATCTTGGTTAGGTCCCATCCAACGCCCACAGCAAATGAAACGAGAAGGATCGGCGCTTTTAAAAAAGAAAGAAAAACGAACAAAGGTTGCAACACGAGGACTTCCCACGGGGTCACCCATCCTAGCACTACTCTCGCCCAAGGACGTTTAACTGCCGAGTTCTGATGGGATCCGGCGCGTTGCTGCTGGTTTAATCGCACCCATTGGATTTTTGCGGAACAAATCTTTTATAGAGCGCCGCGGGGCTGCCGAGTCGCACATACAGCGCCCCCAAATCTACAGAGGTCGCAAGTCCGCAACTTACAGCTCGAAGCGGCGAGTTAAGAGTGCGTTACAGACGGTAAGCTCGACCCCTGCATCGCCCCGTGCAAGCATGGGTTTCGTCCGTGTGTTGCAGTAAAATGGGGCCTGCTAATGTGGTTTTCAGGGCCAGGAGGCGTCCGTTGGGGAATTTCGGAATTTCGAGTGAACAAGGCGGAAGGCTGATTTGGATGCTTTTTCCTCGTCCTGGTCAGTTCTCATCCGACGGCCACAGCAAATGAAACGAGAAAGATCGGTGCTTTTAAGAAAGAAAAAACAACGAAAAAGGGGTGCAACACGAGGACTTCCCAGGAGGTCACCCATCCTAGTACTACTCTCGCCCAAGCACGCTTAACTGCGGAGTTTTGATTGGATCCGGCGCATTAGTGTGGTATGATCGCACCCATTGGATGTTTGCGGAACAAATGTTTCATTGAGGGTACGCGGCCGCAGAGTCGCGCGTACAGCACGCCAGCTCCAAAGAGGTCGCAAGTTCGTAACTGACAGCTCGGAAGAGGCGAGCTAAGCGTGCGTTACGGACGGTAGCTCGACCACCTTCATCGCCCCGTGCAAGCATGGGCTTTCCTCCGTGTGTTGCAGTAACAAAGGGCCTCTGATGTGGTTTCCAGGGTCAGGAGGCGTCCGTAGGGGAGGGGGGAATTTTGGTATTTCGAGCGAACATGGGCGGAAGGCCTGATTTGGATGCTTTTTCCTCATCCTGGTCAGTTCTCATCCGACGGCCGCAGCCAAAGAAACGAGAACGATCGGTGCTTTTTCAGGAAGAAAAAAACAACAAAAAAGGGGTGCAACACGAGGACTTCCCAGGAGGTCACCCATCCTGGTACTACTCTCGCCCAAGCACGCTTAACTGCGGAGTTATGATGGGATCCGGTGCGTTAGTGCTGGTATGATCGCAACCTTTGGATTCTTGCAGAACAAATGTTTCATTGAGGGAGCGCGGCCGCAGAGTCGCGCATACAGCGCGCCAGCTCCAAAGAGGTCGCAAGTTCGTAACTGACAGCTCGGAAGAGGCGAGCTAAGCGTGCGTTACGGACGGTAGCTTGACCACATTCACTGCCCCGTGCATGCATGGGGTTTCGTCCGTGTGTTGCCGTGAAAAAGGGCCTCTGATGTGGTTTTGACGACCAGGTGGCGCCCGTAGGGGAATTTCGGTCATTTCGAGTGAACATGGGTGGAGGGCCTGATTTGGATTCTTTTTCCTTGCCCTGGTCAGTTCTCAACCGAAGGCAACAGCAAATGAAATGAGAAAGATCGGTGCTTTTTAGAAAGAAAAAACGACGAAAAAGGCGTGCAACACGAGGACTTCCCAGGAGGTTACCCATCCTAGTACAACTCTCGCCAAAGCACCCTTAACTGCGGAGTTCTGATGGGATCCGGTGCATTAGTGCTGGTATGATCGCACCCATTGGATTCTTGCGGAACAAATGTTTTTTTTGAGGGTACGCGGCCGCAGAGTCGCGCATACAGCACGCAAGCTCCAAAGAGGTCGCAAGTTCGTAACTGACGGCTTGGAAGAGGCGAGCTAAGCGTGCGTTACGGACGGTAGCTCGACCCCCTCCATCGCCCCGTGCAAGCATGGGCTTTCGTCCGTGTGTTGCAGTAAAATGGGGCCTCTCAAGTGGTTTTCGGGCCAGGAGGCGTCCGTTGGGGAATTTCGGAAATTTCGAGTGAACAAGGGCGGAAGGTCGGACTTAGTTGCTTTTTCCTCGCCCTGGTCAGTTCTCATCCGACGACCACAGCAAATGAAACGAGAAGGATCGGTGCTTTTAAGAAAGTAAAAAACAACGAAAAGGGGTGCAGCACGAGGACTTCCGAGGAGGTCACCCATCCTAGTACTACTCTCGCCCAAGCACGCTTAACTGCGGAGTTCTGATGGGATCCGGTGCATTAGTGCTGGTATGATCGCACCCATTGGATTCTTTTGGAACAAATGTTTCATTCAGTCCACGCGGCTGCCGAGTCGCGCATGCAGCGCCCCAACTAAAGAGGTCGCAAGTTCGTAACTGACAGCTCGGAAGCGGCGAGCTATGCGGGCGTTACGGATGGTAGCTCGACCACCTTCCTCGCCCCTTGCTAGCGTGGGGTTTCGTTCTTGTGTTGCTGTAAAAAAGGGCCTCTGAAGTGGTTTTTAGGGCCAATAGTCATCGGAAGGGAAATTTTGGTCATTTCGACCGAAAAAGGACGAAAGGCCTGATTTGGATTCTTTTTCCTTGTCCTGGCTTGGCCTTATCCGACGCCCACAGCAAATGAAACGAGAAGGATCAGTGTTTTTAAAAAAGGAAAAAAACGAAAAAGGGGCGCAACACGAGCGCTTCCCAAGAGGTCACCCATCTTGCAACAACTCTTGCCCAAGCACGCTTAACTGCGGAGTTCTGATGGGATCCGCTGCATTAGTGCTGGTATGATCGCACCCATTGGATTCTTGCGGAGCAAATGTTTCATTGAGGGAACGCGGCCGCAGAGTCGCGCATACAGCACGCCAGCTCCAAAGAGGTCGCAAGTTCGTAACTGATAGCTCGGAAGAAGAGAGCTAAGCGTGCGTTACGGACGGTAGCTTGGCCACATTCACCGCCCCGCGCATGCATGGGGTTTCGTCCGTGTGTTGCCGTGAAAAAGGGCCTCTGATGTGGTTTTCCGGACCAGGAGGCGTCCGTAGGGGAATTTCGGTCATTTCGAGTGAACATGGGCGGAGGGCCTGATTTGGATTCTTTTTCCTCGTCCTGGTCAGTTCTCATCCGAAGGCAACAGCAAATGAAACGAGAAAGGTCGGTGCTTTTTAGAAAGAAAAAACGACGAAAAAGGGGTGCAACACGAGGACTTCCCAGGAGGTCACCCATTCTAGTCACTCCCAGTACTACTCTCGCCCAAGCACGCTTAACTGCGGAGTTCTGATGGGATCCGGTGCATTAGTGCTGGTATGATCGCACCCATTGGATTCTTGCGGAACAAATGTTTCATTGAGGGTACGCGGCTGCAGAGTCGCGCATACAGCACGCCAGTCCAAAGAGGTCGCAAGTTCGTAACTGACAGCTCGGAAGAGGCGAGCTAAGCGTGCGTTACGGACGGTAGCTCGACCCCCTCATCGCCCCGTGCAAGCATGGGCGTTTCGTCCGTGTGTTGCAGTAAAATGGGGCCTCTCAAGTGGTTTTCAGGGCCAGGAGGCGTCTGTTGGGGAATTTCGGAAATTTCGAGTGAACAAGGGCGGAAGGTCTGACTTGGATGCTTTTTCCTCGTCCTGGTCAGTTCTCATCCGATGACCACAGCAAATGAAACGAGAAGAATCGGTGCTTTTAAGAAAGTAAAAAAGAACGAAAAAAGGGGCGCAACACGAGGACTTCCGCTTAACTGCGGAGTTCTGATGGGATCCGGTGCATTAGTGCTGGTATGATCGCACCCATTGGTTTCTTGCGGAACAAATGTTTTATTGAGTCCACTCGGCTGCCGAGTCGCGCATGCAGCGCCCCAAATCTAAAGAGGTCGCAAGTTCGTAACTGACAGCTCGGAAGCGGCGAGCTATGCGTGCGTTACGGACGGTAGCTCAACCACCTTCATCGCCCCGTGCAAGCATGGGGTTTCATCCGTGTGTTTCAGTAACAAAGGGCCTCTGATGTGGTTTCCAGGGTCAGGAGGCGTCCGTAGGGGAATTTTGGTAATTTCGAGCAAACATGGGCGGAAGGCCTGATTTGGATGCTTTTTCCTCGTCCTGGTCAGTTCTTATCCGACGGCCACAGCAAATGAAATGAGAAAGATCGGTGCTTTTTCAGGAAAGAAAAAACAACAAAAAAGGGGTGCAACACGAGGACTTCCCAGGAGGTCACCCATCCTAGTACTACTATCGCCCAAGCACGCTTAACTGCGGAGTTCTGATGGGATCCGGTGCATTAGTGCTGGTATGATCGCACCCATTGGATTCTTGCGGAACAAATGTTTGATTGAGGGAACGCGACCGCAGAGTCGCGCATACAGCGCTCCAGCTCCAAAGAGGTCGCAAGTTCGTAACTGACAGCTCAGAAGAGGCGAGCTAAGCCTGCGTTACGGACGGTAGCTTGACCACATTCACTGCCCCGTGCATGCATAGGGTTTCGTCCGTGTGTTGCAGTGAAAAAGGGCCTCTGATGTGGTTTTCACGACCAGGAGGCGCCCGTAGGGGAATTTCGGTCATTTCGAGTGAACATGGGCGGAGGGCCTGATTTGGATTCTTTTTCCTCGTCCTGGTCAGTTCTCAACTGAAGGCAACAGCAAATAAAACGAGAAAGATCGGTGCTTTTTAGAAAGAAAAAACGACGAAAAAGGGGTGCAACACGAGGACTTCCCAGGAGGTTACCCATCCTAGTACAACTCTCGCCAAAGCACACTTAACCGCGGAGTTCTGATGGGATCCGGTGCATTAGTGCCGGTATGATCCCACCCATTGGATTCTTGCAGAACAAATGTTTCATTGAGGGTACGCGGTCGCAGAGTCGCGCATACAGCACGCAAGCTCTAAAGAGGTTGCAAGTTCGTAACTGACAGCTTGGAAGAGGCGAGCTAAGCGTGCGTTACGGACGGTAGCTCGACCCCCTCCATCGCCCCGTGCAAGCATGGGCTTCCGTCCGTGTGTTGCAGTAAAATGGGGCCTCTCAAGTGGTTTTCAGGGCCAGGTGGCGTCCGTTGGGGAATTTCGGAAATTTCGAGTGAACAAGGGCGGAAGGTCGGACTTAGTTGCTTTTTCCTCGCCCTGGTCAGTTCTCATCCGACGACCACAGCAAATGAAACGAGAAGGATCGGTGCTTTTAAGAAAGTAAAAAACAACGAAAAAGGGGTGCAACACGAGGACTTCCCAGGAGGTCACCCATCCCAGTACTCCTCTCGCCCAAGCACGCTTAACTGCGGAGTTCTGATGGGATCCGGTGCATTAGTGGTGGTATGATCGCACTCATTGGATTCTTGCGGAACAAATGTTTCATTGAGGGTACGCGGCCGCAGAGTCGCGCATACAGCACTTCATTTCCAAAGAGGTCGCAAGTTCGTAACTGACAGCTCGGAAGCGGCGAGCTATGCGTTCGTTACGGATGGTAGCTCGACCACCTTCATCGCCCCTTGCTAGCGTGGGGTTTCGTTCTTGTGTTGCTGTAAAAAAGGGCCTCTGAAGTGGTTTTTAGGGCCAAGAGTCATCGGTAGGGAAATTTTGGTCATTTCGACTGAACAAGGACGAAAGACCTGATTTGGATGCTTTTTCCTTGTCCTGGCTAGGCCTTATCCGACGCCCACAGCAAATGAAACGAGAAGGATCAGTGTTTTTAAAAAAGGAAAAAAACGAAAAAGGGGCGCAACACGAGCGCTTCCCAGGAGGTCACCCATCCTACAACAACTCTTGCCCAAGCACGCTTAGCTGCGGAGTTCTGATGGGATCCGCTGCATTAGTGCTGGTATGATCGCGCCCATTGGATTCTTGCGGAGCAAAAGTTTCATTGAGGGAATGCGGCCGCAGAGTCGCGCATACAGCACGCCAGCTCCAAAGAGGTCGCAAGTTCGCAACTGATAGCTTGGAAGAAGAGAGCTAAGCGTGCGTTACGGACGGTAGCTTGGCCACATTCACCGCCCCGCGCATGCATGGGGTTTCGTCCGTGTGTTGCCGTGAAAAAGGGCCTCTGATGTGGTTTTCCGGACCAGGAGGCGTCCGTAGGGGAATTTCGGTCATTTCGAGTGAACATGGGCGGAGAGCCTGATTTGGATTCTTTTTCCTCGTCCTGGTCAGTTCTCATCCGATGGCAATAGCAAATGAAACGAGAAAGGTCGGTGCTTTTTAGAAAGAGAAAACGACGAAAAAGGGGTGCAACACGAGGACTTCCCAGGAGGTCACCCATCCTAGTACTACTCTCGCCCAAGCACGCTTAACTGCGAAGTTCTGATGGGATCCGGCGCATTAGTGCTGGTATGATCGCACCCATTGGATTCTTGCGGAACAAATGTTTCATTGAGGGTACGCGGACGCAGAGTCGCGCATACAGTACGCCAGCTCCAAAGAGGTCGCAAGTTCGTAACTGACAGCTCGGAAGAGGCGAGCGAAGCGTGCGTTACGGACGGTAGCTCGACCCCCTGCATCGCCCCGTGCAAGCTTGGGCTTTCGTCCGTGTGTTGCAGTAAAATGGGGCCTCTCAAGTGGTTTTCAGGGCCAGGAGGCGTCCGTTGGGGAATTTCGGAAATTTCGAGTGAACAAGTGCGGAAGGTCGGACTTGGATGCTTTTTCCTCGTCCTGGTCCGTTCTCATCCGACGACCACAGCAAATGAAACGAGAAGGATCGGTGCTTTTAAGAAAGTAAAAAACAACGAAAAAGGGGCGCAACACGAGGACGTCCGAGGAGGTCACCCATCCTAGTACTACTCTCGCCCAAGCACGCTTAACTGCGGAGTTCTGATGGGATCCGGTGCATTAGTGCTGGTATGATCGCACCCATTGGATTCTTGCGGAACAAATGTTTGATTGAGTCCACGCGGCTGCCGAGTCGCGCATGCAACGCCCCAAATCTAAAGAGGTCGCAAGTTCGTAACTGACAGCTCGGAAGCGGCGAGCTACGCATGCGTTACGGATGGTAGCTCGACCACCTTCATCGGCCCTGGCCAGCGTGGGGTTTCGTCCCTGTGTTGCTGTAAAAAAGGGCCTCTGAAGTGGTTTTTAGGGCCAAGAGTCGTCCGTAGGGGAATTTTGGTCATTTCGACTAAACATGGACGAAAGGCCTGATTTGGATGCTTTTTCCTCGTCCTGGCCAAGCCTCATCCGACGCCCACAGCAAATTAAACGAGAAGGATCGGTGTTTTTAAAAAAGGAAAAAAACGAAAAAGGGGCGCAACACGAGCGCTTCCCAGGAGGTCACCCATTCTACTACTACTCTTGCCCATGCACGCTTAACTGCGGAGTTCTAATGGGATCCGCTGCATTAGTGCTGGTATAATCGCACCCATTGGATTCTTGGGGAGCAAATGTTTCATTGAGGGAGCGCGGCCGCAGAGTCACGCATACAGCACGCCAGCTCCAAAGAGGTCGCAAGTTCGTAACTGATAGCTCGGAAGAAGAGAGCTAAGCGTGCGTTACGGACGGTAGCTTGGCCACATTCACCGCCCTGCGCATGCATGGGGTTTCGTCCGTGTGTTGCCGTGAAAAGGGGCCTCTGATGTGGTTTTCCGGACCAGGAGGCGTCCGTAGGTGAATTTCGGTCATTTCGATCGAACATGGGCGGAGGGCCTGATTTGGATTCTTTTTCCTCGTCCTCGTCAGTTCCCATCCGAAGGCAACAGCAAGTGAAACGAGAAAGGCCGGTGCTTTTTAGAAAGAAAAAACGACGAAAAAGGGGTGCAACACGAGGACTTCCCAGAAGGTCACCCATCCTAGTACTCCTCTCGCCCAAGCACGCTTAACTGCAGAGTTCTGATGGGATCCGGCGCATTGGTGCTGGTATGATCGCACCCATTGGATTCTTGCGGAAGAAATGTTTCATTGAGGGTACGCGGCCGCAGAGTCGCGCATACAGCACGCCAGCTCCAAAGAGGTCGCAAGTTCGTAACTGACGGCTCGGAAGAGGCGAGCTAAGCGTGCGTTACGGACGGTAGCTCGACCACCTTCATCGCCCCGTGCAAGCATGGGCTTTCGTCCGTGTGTTGCAGCAAAATGGGGCCTCTCAAGTGGTTTTCAGGGCCAGGAGGCGTCCGTTGGGGAATTTCGGAAATTTCGAGTGAACAAGGGCGGAAGGTCTGACTTGGATGCTTTTTCCTCGTCCTGGTCAGTTCTCATCCGACGACCACAGCAAATGAAACGAGAAGGATCGGCACTTTTAAGAAAGTAAAAAACAACGAAAAAGGGGCGCAACACGAGGACTTCCGAGGAGGTCACCCATCCTAGTACTACTCTCGCCCAAGCACGCTTAACTGCGCAGTTCTGATGGGATCCGGTGCATTAGTGCTAGTATGATCACACCATTGGATTCCTGCAGAACAAATCTTTCATTGAGTCTACGCGGCTCCCGAGTCCCGCATGCAGCGCGCCAAATCTAAAGAGGTCGCAAGTTCGTAACTGACAGCTCGGAAGCGGCGAGCTATGCGTGCGTTACGGATGGTAGCTCGGCCACCTTCATCGCCCCTTGCCAGCGTGGGGTTTCGTCCCTGTGTTGCTGTAAAAAAGGACCTCTGAAGTGGTTTTTAGTGCCAAGAGTCGTCCGTAGGGGAATTTTGGTCATTTCGACCGAACATGGACGAAAGGCCTGATTTGGATGCTTTTTCCTCGTCCTGGCCAGGTCTCATCCGACGCCCACAGCAAATTAAACGAGAAGGATCAGTGTTTTTAAAAAAGGAAAAAAACGAAAAAGGGGTGCAACACGAGCGCTTCCCAGGAGGTCGCCCATCCTACTACTACTCTTGCCCGAGGACGCTTAACTGCGTAGTTCTGATGGGATCCGCAGCATTAGTGCTGGTATGATCGCAGCCATTGGATTCTTGCGGAACAAATGTTTCGTTGAGTGTACACGGCCGCTGAGGCACGCTTAATGCACGCGGGCTCCAAAGAGGTCGCAAGTTCGTAACTTACAGGTCGGAAGCGGCGAGCTAGGCGTGCGTTACAGAGGGTAGCTCGACCACCTTCATCGCCCCTTGCCAGCGTGGGGTTTCGTCCTTGTGTTGTTGTAAGAAAGGGCCTCTGAAGTGGTTTTCAGGGCCAAGAGTCGTCTGTAGGGGAATTTTGGTTATTTCGACCGAATATGGCCGAAAGGCCTGATTTGGATGACTTTTTCCTCGTCCTGGTCAGGTCTTATCCAACGCCCACAACAAATGAAACGAGAAAGATCGATGCTTTTAAAAATTAAAAAAAAACGAACAAGGGTTACAACATGAGAACTTCCCAGTAGGTCACCCATCCTAGTCCTACTCTCGCCCAAGCACGCTTAACTGCGGAGTTCTGATGGGATCCGGTGCATTGGTGCAGGTTTGATCGCACCCATTGGATTTTTGCGGAACAAATTCTTTCTAGAGCGTACGCGGCTGCCGAGTCGCACATACAGTGCGCCAAATCTAAAGAGGTCGCAAGTTCGCAACCTACAGCTCGGAAGCGGCGAGCTAAGAGTGCGTTACGGACGGTCGCTCGACCCCCTTCATCGCCCCGTGCAAGCATGGGCTTTCGTCCGTGTGTTGCAGTAAAATGGGGCCTCTAATGTGGTTTTCAGGGCCAGGAGCCGTCCGTCGGGGAATTTGGGAAATTTCGAGTGAACAAAGGCAGAAGGTCGGACTTGGATGCTTTTTCCTCGTCCTGGTCAGTTCTCATCAGACGGCCACAGCAAATGAAACGAAAAGGATCGGTGCTTTTAAGAAAGTAAAAAGTAGCGAAAAAGGGGTGCAACACGAGGACTTCCCAGGAGGTCACCCATCCTAATACTACTCTCGCCCAAGCACGCTTAACTGTGGAGTTCTGATGGGAGCCGGTGCATTAGTGGTGGTATGATCGCACCCATTGGATTCTTGCGGAACAAATGTTTCATTGAGGGTACGCGGCCGCAGAGTCCCGCATACAGCACGCCAGCTCCAAAGAGGTCGCAGGTTCGTAACTGACGGCTCGGAAGAGGCGAGCTAAGCTTGCGTTACGGACGGTAGCTTGACCACATTCATCGCCCCGTGCATGCATGGGGTTTCGTCCGTGTGTTGCAGTCAAAAAAGGGCCTCTGATGTGGTTTTCAGGACCAGGAGGCGTCCGTAGGGGAATTTCGTTCATTTCGAGTGAACATGGGCGGGGGGCCTGATTTGGATTCTTTTTCCTCGTCCTGGTCAGTTCTCATCCGAAGGCAACAGCAAATGAAACGAGAAAGATCGGTGCTTTTTAGAAAGAAAAAACGACGAAAAGGGGTGCAACACGAGGACTCCCCAGGCGGTCTCCCATCCTAGCACTACTCTCGCCCAAGCACGCTTAACTGCGGAGTTCTGATGGGATCCGGTGCTTTAGTGCGGGTATTATTGCACCCATTGGATTCTTGCGGAACAAATGTTTCACTGAGGGTACACGCCAGCTCCAAAGAGGTCGCAAGTTCGTAACTGACAGCTCGGAAGAGGCGAGCTAAGCGCGCGTTACGGACGGTAGCTCAACCACCTTCATCGCCCCGTGCAAGCATGGGGTTTCATCCGTGTGTTGCAGTAACAAAGGGCCTCTGATGTGGTTTCCAGGGTCAGGAGGCGTCCGTAGGGGAATTTGGGTAATTTCGAGCAAACATGGGCGGAAGGCCTGATTTGGATGCTTTTTCCTCGTCCTGGTCAATTCTCATCCGACGGCCACAGCAAATGAAACGAGAAAGATCGGTGCTTTTTCAGGAAGAAAAAAACAACAAAAAAGGGGTGCAACACGAGGACTTCCCAAGAGGTCACCCATCCTAGTGCTACTCTCGCCCAAGCACGCTTAACTCCGGAGTTCTGATGGGATCCGGTGCATTAGTGCTGGTATGATCGCACCCATTGGATTCTTGCGGAACAAATGTTTTATTGAGGGTACGCGGCCGCAGAGTCGCGCGTACAGCACGCCAGCTCCAAAGAGGTCGCAAGTTCGTGACTGACAGCTCGGAAGAGGCGAGCTAAGCGTGCGTTACGGACGGTAGCTCGACCCCCTTCATCGCCCCGTGCAAGCATGGGGTTTCTTCCATGTGTTGCAGTAACAAGGGGCCTCTGATGTGGTTTCCAGGGTCAGGAGGCGTCCGTAGGGGAATTTTGGTAATTTCGAGCGAACATGGGCGGAAGGCCTGATTTGGATGCTTTTTCCTCGCCCTGATCAGTTCTCATCCGACGACCACAGCAAATGAAACGAGAAAGATCGGTGCTTTTTCAGGAAGAAAAAAACAACAAAAAAGGGGTGCAACACGAGGACTTCCCAGGAGGTCACCCATCCTAGTACTACTCTCGCCCAAGCACGCTTAACTGCGGAGTTCTGATGGGATCCGGTGCATTAGTGCTGCTATGGTCGCACCCATTGGGTTCTTGCGGAACAAATGTTTCATTGAGGGAACGCGACCGCAGAGTCGCGCATACAGCGCGCCAGCTCCAAAGAGGTCGCAAGTTCGTAACTGACAGCTCGGAAGAGGCGAGCTAAGCGTGCGTTACGGACGGTAGCTTGACCACATTCACTGCCCCGTGCATGCATGGGGTTTCGTCCGTGTGTTGCAGTGAAAAAGGGCCTCTGTTGTGGTTTTCACGACTAGGAAGCCCCCGTAGGGGAATTTCGGTCATTTCGAGTGAACATGGGCGGCGGGCCTGATTTGGATTCTTTTTCCTCGTCCTGGTCAGTTCTCAACCGAAGGCAACAACAAATGAAACGAGAAAGATCGGTGGTTTTTAGAAAGAAAAAACGACGAAAAAGGGGTGCAACACGAGGACTTCCCAGGAGGTTACCCATCCTAGTACAACTCTCGCCCAAGCACACTTAACTGCGGAGTTCTGATGGGATCCGGTGCATTAGTGCTGGTATGATCGCACCCATTGGATTCTTGC
Source organism: Carnegiea gigantea (assembly GCA_029747015.1). Taxonomy (NCBI): domain Eukaryota; kingdom Viridiplantae; phylum Streptophyta; class Magnoliopsida; order Caryophyllales; family Cactaceae; genus Carnegiea; species Carnegiea gigantea. Next base: position 33,251 of record JAKOGI010001302.1, read on the forward strand.
GGAACAAATGTTTCATTGAGGGTACGCGGCCGCAGAGTCGCGCATACAGCACGCAAGCTCCAAAGAGGTCGCAAGTTCGTAACTGACAGCTCGGAAGAGGCGAGCTAAGCATGCGTTACGGACGGTAGCTCGACCCCCTCCATCGCCCCGTGCAAGCATGGGCTTTCGTCCGTGTGTTGCAGTAAAATGGGGCCTCTCAAATGGTTTTCAGGGCCTGGAGGCGTCCGTTGGGGAATTTCGGAAATTTCGAGTGAACAAGGGCGGAAGGTCGGACTTAGTTGCTTTTTCCTCGCCCTAGTCAGTTCTCATCCGATGACCACAGCAAATGAAACGAGAAGGATCGGTGCTTTTAAGAAAGTAAAGAACAACGAAAAAGGGGTGCAGCACGAGGACTTCCGAGGAGGTCACCCATCCTAGTACTACTCTCGCCCAAGCACGCTTAACTGCGGAGTTCTGATGGGATCCGGTGCAATAGGGCTGGTATGATCGCACCTATTGGATTCTTGCGGAACAAATGTTTCATTGAGTCCACGCGGCTGCCGAGTCGCGCATGCAGCGCCCCAACTAAAGAGGTCGCTAGTTCGTAACTGACAGCTCGGAAGCGGCGAGCTATGCGTGCGTTACGGATGGTAGCTCGACCACCTTCATCGCCCCTTGCTAGCATGGGGTTTCGTTCTTGTGTTGCTGTAAAAAAGGGCCTCTGAAGTGGTTTTTAGGGCCAAGAGTCATCGGTAGGGAAATTTTGGTCATTTCGACTGAACAAGGACGAAAGGCCTGATTTGGATGCTTTTTCCTTGTCCTGGCTAGGCCTTATCCGACGCCCACAGCAAATGAAACGAGAAGGATCAGTGTTTTTAAAAAAGGAAAAAAACGAAAAAGGGGCGCAACACGAGCGCTTCCCAGGAGGTCACCCATCCTGCAACAACTCTTGCCCAAGCACGCTTAACTGCGGAGTTCTGATGGGATCCGCTGCATTACTGCTGGTATGATCGCAGCCATTGGATTCTTGCGGAACAAATGTTTCGTTGAATGTACGCGACCGCTGAGTCACGCTTAATGCACGCCGGCTCTAAAGAGGTCGCAAGTTCGTAACTTACAGGTCGGAAGCGGCGAGCTAGGCGTGCGTTACAGAGGGTAGCTCGACCACCTTCATCGCCCCTTGCCGGCGTGGGGTTTCGTCCTTGTGTTGCTGTAAGAAAGGGCCTCTGAAGTGGTTTTCAGGGCCAAAAGTCGTCTGTAGGGGAATTTTGGTGATTTCGACCGAATATGGCCAAAAGGCCTGATTTGGATGGCTTTTTCCTCATCTTGGTCAGGTCATATCCAACGCCCACAGCAAATGAAACGAGAAAGATCGATGCTTTTAAAAATGAAAAAAAAAACGAACAAGGGTTGCAACACGAGGACTTCCCAGTAGGTCACCCATCCTAGTCCTACTCTCGCCCAAGCACGCTTAACTGCGGAGATCTGATGGGATCCGGTGCATTGGTGCAGGTTTGACCGCACCCAATGGATTTTTGCGGAACAAATTCTTTCTAGAGCGTACGCGGCTGACGAGTCGCACATACAGTGCGCCAAATCTAAAGAGGTCGCAAGTTCGCAACTTACAGCTCGGAGGGGGCGAGCTAAGAGTGCGTTACGGACGGTTGCTCGACCCCCTTCATCGCCCCGTGTAAGCATGGGCTTTCGTCCGTGTGTTGCAGTAAAATGGGGCCTCTAATGTGGTTTTCAGGGCCAGGAGCCGTCCGTTAGGGAATTTTGGAAATTTCGAGTGAACAAGGGCGGAAGGTCGGACTTGGATGCTTTTTCCTCGTCCTGGTCAGTTCTCATCAGACGGCCACAGCAAATGAAACGAGAAGGATCGGTGCTTTTAAGGAAGTAAAAAGTAACGAAAAGGGGGTGCAATACGAGGACTTCCCAGGAGGTCACCCATCCTAGTACTACTCTCGCCCAAGCACGCTTAACTGCGGAGTTCTGATGGGATCCGGTGCATTAGTGCTGGTATGATCGCACCCATTGGATTCTTGCGGAACAAATATTTCATTGAGTCCACGCGTCTGCCGAGTCGCGCATGCAGCGCCCCAGATCTAAAGAGGTCGCAAGTTCGTAACTGACAGCTCGGAAGCGGCAAGCTATGCGTGTGTTACGGTTGGTAGCTCGACCACCTTCATCGCCCCTTGCCAGCGTAGGGTTTCATCCCTGTGTTGCTGTAAAAAAGGGCCTCTGAAGCTGGTTTTATTGCCAAAAGTCGTCCGTAGGGGAATTTTGGACATTTCGACTGAACAGGGACGAAAGGCCTGATTTGGATGCTTTTTCCTCGTCCTGGTCAGTTCTCATCCGACGCCCACAGCAAATGAAACGAAAAGGATCAGTGCTTTTAAGAAAGAAAAAAACAACGAAAAAGGGGTGCAACACGAGGACTTCTGAGGAGGTCGCCCATCCTAGTACTACTTTCACCCAAGCACGCTTAGCTGCGGAGTTCTGATGGAATCGGGTGCATTTGTGCTAGTATGATCGCACCCATTGGGTTCTTGCGGAACAAATGTTTCAATGAGGGTACGCGGCCGCAGAGTCACGCTTAATGCACGCCGGCTCTAAAGAGGTCGCAAGTTCGTAACTTACAGGTCGGAAGCGGCGAGCTAGGCGTGCGTTGCGGATGGTACCTCAACCACCTTCATCGCCCCTTACCAGCGTGGGGTTTCGTCCTTGTGTTGCTTTAAAAAAGGGCCTCTGAAGAGGTTTTCAGGGCCAAGAGTTGTCTGTCGGAGAATTTTGGTCATTTCGACTGAACATGGCCGAAAGGCCTGATTTGGATGGCTTTTTCCTCATCCTGGCCAGGTCTCATCCAACGCCCACAGCAAATGAAACGAGAAGGATCGGTGCTTATAAAAAAGAAAAAAAAACGAACAAGGTTGCGACACGAGGACTTCCCACGAGGTCATCCATCCTAGTACTACTCTCGCCCAAGCACGCTTAATTGCAGAGTTCTGATGGGATCCGGTGCCTTGGTGCAGGTTTGATCGCACCCATCGGATTTTTGCGGAACAAATCTTTTATAGAGCATACGCGGCTGCCGAGTCGCACATAGAGCGCGCCAAATCTAAAGAGGTCGCAGGTCCGTAACTTACAGCCCGGAAGCGGCGAGCTAAGTGTGCGTTACGGACGGTAGCTCGACCCCCTTCATCGCCCCGTGCAAGCATGGGCTTTCGTCCGTGTGTTGCAGTAAAATGGGGCCTCTAATCTGGTTTTCAGAGCCAGGAGGCGTCCGTTGGGGAATTTCGGAAATTTCGAGTGAACAAGGGCCGAAGGTCAGACTTGGATGCTTTTTCCTCGTCCTGGTCAGTTCTCATCAGACGGCCACAGCAAATGAAACGAGAAGGATCGGTGCTTTTAAGAAAGTAGAAAACAACGAAAAAGGGTTGCAACACGAGGACTTCCCAGGAGGTCACCCATCCTAGCACTACACTCGCCTAAGCACGCTTAACTGCGGAGTTCTGATGGGATCCGGTGCATTAGTGCTGGTATGATCGCCCCCATTAGATTATTGCGGAACAATTGTTTCATTGAGAGTACGCGGCCGCAGAGTCGCGCATACAGCACGTCAGCTCCAAAGAGGTCGCAAGTTCGTAACTGACAGCTCGGAAGAGGCGAGCTAAGCGTGCGTTACGGACGGTAGCTCGACCGCCTTCATCGCCCTGTGCAAGCATGGGGTTTCATCCGTGTGTTGCAGTAAAAAAAGGGCCTCTGATGTGGTTTTCAGGGCCAGGAGGCGTCCGGAGGGAAATTTTGGTAATTTCGAGCGAACATGGGCGGAAGGCCTGATTTGGATGCTTTTTCCGCGTCCTGGCCAGTTCTCATCCGACGGCCATAGCAAATGAAACGAGAAAGATCGGTGCTTTTTTAGGAAGAAAAAAGCAACGAAAAAGGGGTGCAACACGAGGACTTCCCATGAGGTTACCCATCCTAGTGCTGGTATGATCGCACCCATTGGATTCTTGCGGAACAAATGTTTGATTGAGTCCACGCGGCCGCCGAGTCGCGCATGCAGTGCCCCAAATCTAAAGAGGTCGCAAGTTCGTAACTGACAGCTCGGAAGCGGCGAGCTATACGTGCGTTACGGATGGTAGCTCGACCACCTTCGTCGCCCCTTGCCAGCGTGGGGTTTCGTCCCTGTGTTGCTGCAAAAAAGGGCCTCTGAAGTGATTTTTAGGGCCAAGAGTCGTCCGTAGGGGAATTTTGGTCATTTCGACCGAACATGGACGAAAGGCCTTATTTGGATGCTTTTTCCTTGTCCTGGCCAGGTCTCATCCGACACCCACAGCAAATGAAACGAGAAGGATCAGTGCTTTTAAAAAAGGAAAAAAACAAAAAAGGGGTGCAACACGAGCGCTTCCCGGGAGGTCACCCATCCTACTACTACTCTTGCGCAAGCACGCTTAACTGCGTAGTTCTGATGGGATCCGCTGCATTAGTGCTGGTATGATCGCAGCTAATGGATTCTTGCGGAACAAATGTTTCGTTGAGTGTACCCGGCCGCTGAGTCGCGCTTAATGCACGCCGGCTCTAAAGAGGGCGCAAGTTCGTAACTTACAGGTCGGAAGCGGCGAGCTAGGTGTGCGTTACGGATGGTAGCTCGACCACCTTCATCGCCCCTTGTCAGCGTGGGGTTTCGTCCTTGTGTTGCTGTCAAAAAGGGCCTCTGAAGTGGTTTTCAGGGCCAAGAGTCGTCTGTAGAGGAATTTTGGTCATTTCGACTGAACATGGCCGAAAGGCCTGATTTGGTTGGCTTTTTCCCCATCCTGGCCAAGTGTCGTCCAACGCCCACAGCGAATGAAACGAGAAGGATCGGTGCCTTTAAAAAAGAAAAAAAAACGAACAAGGGTTGCAACACGAGGACTTCCCAGAAGGTCACCCATCCTAGTACTACTCTCGCCCAAGCATGCTTAACTGCGGAGTTCTGACTGGATCCGGTGCATTAGTGCGGGTATGATCGCACCCATTGGATTCTTGCGGAACAAATGTGTCATTAAGGGAACGCGGCCGTAGAGTCGCGCATACAGCACGCCACCTCCAAAGTGGTCGCAAGTTCGTAACTGACAGCTCGGAAGAGGCGAGCTAAGCGTGCGTTACAGACGGTAGCTTGGCCACATTCACCGCCCCGTGCATGCATGGGGTTTCGTCCGTGTGTTGCAGTGAAAAAGGGCCTCTGATGTGGTTTTCACGACCAGGAGGCGCCCGTAGGGGAATTTCGGTCATTTCGATTGAACATGGGCGGAGGGCCTGATTTGGATTCTTTTTCCTCGTCCCGGTCAGTTCTCATTCGAAGGCAATAGCAAATGAAACTAGAAAGATCGGTGCTGTTTAAAAAGAAAAAACGACGAAAAAGGGGTGCAGCACGAGGACCTCCCAGTAGGTCACCCATCCTAGTACGACTCTCGCCTAAGCACGCTTAACTGCAGAGTTCTGATGGGCTCCGGTGCGTTAGTGCTGGTCTGATCGCACCCATTGGATTCTTGCGGAACAAATGTTTCATTGAGGGAACGCGGCCGCAGAGTCGCGCATACAGCACGCCAGCTCCAAAGAGGTCGCAAGTTCGTAACTGACAGCTCGGAAGAGGCGAGCTAAGCGTGCATTATGGACGATAGCTCGACCCCCTCCATCGCCCCGTGCAAGCGTGGGCTTTCGTCCGTGTGTTGCAGTAAAATGGGGCTTCTCAAGTGGTTTTCAGGGCCAGGAGACGTCCGTTGGCGAATTTCGGAAATTTCGAGTGAACAAGTGCGGAAGGTCGGACTTGGATGCTTTTTCCTCGTCCTAGTCAGTTCCCATCCGACGGCCACAGCAAATGAAACGAGGAGGATCGGTGCTTTCAAGAAAGTAAAAGACAACGAAAAAGGGGTGCAACACGAGGACTTCCCAGGAGGTCACCCGCCTTAGTACTACTCTCGCCCAAGCACGCTTAACAGCGGAGTTCTGATGGGATCCGGTGCATTAGTGCTGCTATGATCGCCCCCATTGGATTCTTGCGGAACAAATGTTTCATTGAGTCCATGCGGCTGCCGAGTCGCGCATGCAGCGCCCCAAATCTAAAGAGGTCGCAAGTTCGTAACTGACAGCTCGGAAGCGGCAAGCTATACGTGCGTTGCGGATGGTAGCTCGACCACCTTCATCGCCCCTTGGCAGCGTGGGGTTTCGTCCCTGTGTTGCTGTTAAAAAGGGCCTCTGAAGTGGTTTTCAGGGCCAAGAGCCGTCCGTAGGGGAATTTTGGTCATTTCGACTGAACATGGACGAAAGGCCTGATTTGGATGCTTTTTCCTCCTCCTGGCGAGGTCTCCTCCGACCCCCACAGCAAATGAAATGAAAAGGATCAGTGTTTTTAAAAAAGGAAAAAAACGAAAAAGGGGTGCAACACGAGCGCTTCCCAGGAGGTCACCCATCCTACTACTACTCTTGCCCAAGGACGCTTAACTGCGAAGTTCTGATGGGATCCGCTGCATTAGTGCTGGCATGATCGCCGCCATTGGATTCTTGCGGGACAAATATTTCGCTGAGTGTACGCAGTCGCTGAGTCGCGCTTAATGCATGCCGGCTCTAAAGGCACCGCAAGTTCGTAACTTACAGGTCGGAAGCGGCGAGCTAAGCGTGCGTTACGGATGGTAGCTCGACCACCTTCATCACCCCATGCCAGCGTGGGGTTTCGTCCGTGTGTAGCTGTAAAAAAGGGCCTCTGAAGTGGTTTTCAGGGCCAAGGGTCGTCAGTAGGGGAAATTTGGTCATTTCGACTGAACATGGCCGAAAGGCCTGTTTTGGATGGCCTTTTCCTCATCCTGGTCAGGTCCCATCCAACGCCCACAGCAAATGAAACGAGAAGGATCGGTGCTTTTAAAAAAGAAAAAAAAAACGGACAAGGGTTGCAACACGAGGACTTCCCAGGAGGTCACCCATCCTAGTACTACTCTCGCCCAAGCATGCTTAACTGCGGAGTTCTGATGGGATCCGGTGCATTAGTGTTGGCATGATCGCACCCATTGGATTCTTGCGGAACAGATGTTTCATTGAGGGTACGCGGCCGCAGAGTCGCGCATATAGCACGCCAGCACCAAAGAGGTCGCAAGTTCGTAATGACAGCTCGGAAGAGGCGAGCTAAGCGTGCGTTACGGACGGTAGCTCGACCCCCTCCATCGCCCCGTGCAAGCATGGGCTTTCGTCCGTGTGTTGCAGTAAAATGGGGCCTCTCAAGTGGTTTTCAGGGCCTGGAGGCATCCGTTGGGGAATTTCGGAAATTTCGAGTGAACAAGGGCGGAAGGTCGGGCTTGGATGCTTTTTCCTCATCCTGGTCAGTTCTCATTCGACGACCACAGCAAATGAAACGAGAAGGATCGGCACTTTTAAGAAAGTAAAAAACAACAAAAGAGGGGTGCAACGCGAGGACTTCCGAGGAGGTCACCCATCCTAGTACAACTCTCGCCCAAGCACGCTTAACTGCGGAGTTCTGATGGGATCCGGTGCAATAGTGCTGGTATGATCGCACCCATTGGATTCTTGCGGAACTAATGTTTTATTGAGTCCACGAGGCTGCCGCGTCGCGCATGCAGCGCCCCAAATCTAAAGAGGTCGCAAGTTCGTAACTGACAGCTCGGAAGCAGCGAGCTATGCGTGCGTTGCGGATGGTAGCTCGACCACCTTCATCGCCCCTTGCCAGCGTGGGGTTTCGTCCTTGTGTTGCTGTAAAAAAGGGCCTCTGAAGTGGTTTTCAGGGCCAAGAGTCGTCAGTAGGGGAATTTTGGTCATTTCGACTGAACATGCCCGAAAGGCCTGATTTGGATGGCTTTTTCCTCATCCTCGTCAGGTCTCATCCAACGCCCACAGCAAATGAAACGAGAAGGATCGGTGCTTTTAAAAAAGAAAAAAAAACGAACAAGGGTTGCAACACGAGGACTTCCCAGGAGGTCACCCATCCTAGTACTACTCTCGCCCAAGCACGCTTAACCGCGGAGTTCTGATGGGATCCGGTGCATTGGTGCAGGTCTAATCGCCCCCTTTGGATATTTGCGGAACAAATTTTTTATAGAGCGCACGCGGCTGCCGAGTCGCACATACAGTGCGCCAAATCTAAAGAGGTCGCAAGTTCGCAACTTACAGCTCAGAAGCGGCGAGCTAAGAGTGCGTTACGGACGGTCGCTCGACCCCTTCATCGCCCCGTGCAAGCATGGGCTTTTGTCCGTGTGTTGCAGTAAAATGGGGCCTCTAATGTGGTTTTCAGGGCCAGGAGGCGTCCGTTGGGGAATTTCGGAAATTTCGAGTGAACAAGGGCGGAAGGTCTGACTTGGATGCTTTTTCCTCGTCCTGGTCAGTTCTCATCCGACGGCCACAGCAAATGAAACGAGAAAGATCGGTGCTTTTTAAGGAAGAAAAAAACAACAAAAAAGGGGTGCAACACGAGGACTTCCCAGGAGGTCACCCATCCCAGTACTACTCTCGCCCAAGCACGCTTAACTACGGAGTTGTGATGGGATCCGGCGCATTAGTGCTGGTATGATCGCGCCCATTGGATTCTTGCGCAACAAATGTTTCATTGAGGCTACGCGACCGCGGAGTCGCGCATACAGCACGCCAGCTCCAAAGAGGTCGCAAGTTCGTAACTGACAGCTCGGAAGAGACGAGCTAAGCGTGCGTTACGGACGGTAGTTTGACCACATTCACCGCCCCGTGCATGCAAGGGGTTTCGTCCGTGTGTAGCAGTGAAAAAGGGCCTCTGATGTGGTTTTCAGGAGCAGGAGGCGTCCGTAGGGGAATTTCGGTCATTTCGAGTGAACATGGGCAGAGGGCCTGATTTGGATTCTTTTTCCTCGCCCTGGCCAGTTCGCAACTTACAGCTCGGAAGCGGCGTGCTAAGAGTGCGTTACGGACGGTCGGTCGACCCCCTTCATCGCCCTGTGCAAGCATGGGCTTTCGTCCGTGTGTTGCAGCAAAATGGGGCCTCTAATGTGGTTTTCAGGGCCAGGAGGCGTCCGTTGGGGAATTTCGGAAATTTCGAGTGAACAAGGGCGGAAGGTCGGACTTGGATGATTTTTCCTCGTCCTGGTCAGTTCTCATCCGACGGCCACAGCAAATGAAACAAGAAAGATCGGTGCTTTTTGGAAAGAAAAAACGACGAAAAAGGGATGCAACACGATGACTTCCGAGGAGGTCACCCATCCTAGTACTACTCTCGCCCAAGCACGCTTAACTGCGGAGTTCTGATGGGATCCGGTACATTAGTGCTGGTATGCTCGCACTCATTAGATTCTTACGGAACAGATGTTTCATTGAGGGTACGTAGCCGCAAAGTCGAGCATACAGCACGCCAGCTCCAAAGGGGACGCAAGTTCGTAACTGACAGCTCGGAAGAGGCGAGCTTAGCGTGCGTTATGCACGGCAGCTCGATCACCTTCATCGCCCCGTGCGAGCATGGGGTTTCGTCCGTGTGTTGCAGCAAAAAAGAGCCTCTGATGTGGTTTTCAGGGCCAGGAGGCGTCCGTAGGGGAATTTCGGTAATTTCGAGTGAACCTGGGCGGAGGGCCTGATTTGGATTCTTTTTCCTCGCCCTGGTCAGTTCTCATCCGACGACCACAGCAAATGAAACGAGAAAGATCAGTGCTTTTTAAGGAAGAAAAAAAATAACGAAATAGGGGTGCAACACGAGGGCTTCCCAGGAGGTCAGCTATCCCAGTACTACTCTCGCCCAAGCACGCGTAACTGCGGAGTTCTGATGGGATCCGGTGCATTAGTGCTGGTATGATCGCACCCATTGGATTCTTGCGTAACAAATCTTTTATAAAGTGTACGCGGCTACAGACTCGCACATACAGCACGCCAAATCTAAAGAGGTCGCAAGTTCGTAACTGACAGAGCGGAAACGGCGAGCTAAGCGTGCGTTACGGACGGTAGCTCGACGTCCTTCATCGCCCTGTGCAAGCATGGGGTTTCGTCCGTGTGTTGAAGAAAAAAAGGGCCTCTGATGTGGTTTTCAGGACCAGGAGGCGTCCGTAGGGGAATTTCGGTAATTTCGAGTGAACATGGGCGGAAGGCCTGATTTGGATGCTTTTCCCTCGTCCTGGTCAGTTCTCATCCGACGGCCACAGCAAATGAAACGACAAAGATCGGTGCTTTTTAAGGAAGAAAAAAACAACGAAAAAGGGGTGCAACACGAGGACTTCCCAGGAGGTCACCCATCCCAGTACAACTCTCGCCCAAGCACGCTTAACCGCGGAGTTCTGATGGGATCCGGTGCATTAGTGCTGGCATGATCGCACCCATTGGATTCTTGCAGAACAAATGTTTCATTGAGGGTACGCGGCCGCAGAGTCGCGCATACAGCACCCAGCTCCAAAGAGGTCGCAAGTTCGTAACTGACAGCTCAGAAGAGGCAAGCTAAGCGCGCGTTATGGACGGCAGCTCGACCACCTTCATCGCCCCGTGCAAGCAGGGGGTTTCATACATGTGTTGCATCAAAAAAGGGCCTCTGATGTGGTTTTCAGGGCCAGGAGGCAACCGTGCGGGAATTTCGGTAATTTCGAGTGAACATGGGCGGAGGGCCTGACTTGGATGCTTTTTCCTCGTCCTGGTCAGTTCTCATCCGACGGCCACGGCAAATGAAACGAGAAAGATCGGCGCTTTTAAGAAAGCAAAAAACATCGAAAAGGGGTGCAACACGAGGGCTTCCCAGGAGGTCACCCATCCTAGTACTGCTCTTGCCCAAGCACGCTTAACTGCGGAGTACTAATGGGATCCGGTGCATTGGTGCTGGTTTGATCGTACCCATTGGATTTTTGCAGAACAAATCTTTTATAGAGCGTACGCGGCTGCCGAGTCGCACACACAGCGCGCCAAATCTAAAGAGGTCGCAAGTTCGCAACTTACAGCTTGGAAGCGGCGAGCTAAGAGTGCGGTACGGACGGTAGCTCGACCCTCTTCATCGCCCCGTGCAAGCATGGGCTTTCGTCCGCGTGTTGCTGTAAAATAGGGCCTCTATTGTGGTTTACAGGGCCAGGAGGCGTCCGTAGGGGAATTTCGGAAATTTCGGGTGAACAAGGGCGGAAGGTCGGACTTGGATGCTCTTTCCTCGTCCTGGTCAGTTCTTATCCGACGGCCATAGTAAATGAAACGAGAAGGATCGGTGCTTTTAAGAAAGTAAAAAGCAATGAAAAAGGGGTGCAACACGAGGAGTTCCCAATAGGTCACCCATCCTAGTACTACTCTCGCCCAAGCACGCTCAACTGCGGAGTTCTGATGGGATCCGGTGCATTAGTGCTGGTATGATCGCACCATTGGATTCTTGCGGAACAAATGTTTCATTGATTTTACGCGGCTGCCGAGTCCCGCATGCAGCGCGCCAAATCTAAAGAGGTCGCAAGTTCGTAACTGACAGCTCGAAAGCGGCGAGCTATGCGTGCGTTACGGATGGTTGCTCGACCACCTTCATCGCCCCTTGCCAGCGTGGGGTTTCGTCCTTGCGTTGCCGTAAAAAAGGACCTTTGAAGTGGTTTTCAGGGCCAACTGTCGTCCGAGGGGGAATTTTGGTCATTTCGACTGAACATGGACGAAAGGCTTGATTTGGATGCTTTTTCCTCGTCCTGGTCAGGTCTCATCCGACGCCCGCAGCAAATGAAACGAGAAGGATTAGTGCTTTTAAAAAAGGAAAAAAACGAAAAAGGTCGCAAGTTCATAACTGCTGGTATGATCGCACCCATTGGATTCTTGCGTAACAAATCTTTTATCGAGTGTACGCGGCTGCCGAGTCGCACATACAACGCGCCAAATCTAAAGAGGTCGCAAGTTCATAACTGATAGCTCAGAAGCGGAGGGATAAGCGTGCCTTACGGACGGTAGCTCGATCGCCCTCATCGCCCCCTGCAAGCAAGCGGTTTCGTCCGTGTGCTGCAGTAAAAAAGGGCCTCTGAAGTGGTTCTCAAGGCCAAGAGCCGTCCGTAGAGGAATTTCGGCCATTTTGACTGAACATGGCCGAAAGGTCTGATTTGGATGCTTTTTCCTTGTCCTGGTCAGGGCTCGTCTGATGCCCACAACAAATGACACTAGAAGGTTTAGTGATTTTAAAAAAGAAAAAAAAACGAAGAAGGGGTGCAACACGAGGACTACTCTCGCCCAGGCAACTTTAACTGCGGAGTTCCAATGGGATCTGATGCTTTTTCCTCGTCCTGGTCAGTTCTCATCAGACGGCTGCAGCAAATGAAACGAGAAGGATCGGTGCTTTTAAGAAAGTAAAAAACAACGAAAAAGGGGTGCAACACGAGGACTTCCCAGGAGGCCACCCATCCTAGTACTACTCTCGCCCAAGCACGCTTAACTGCGGAGTTCTGATGGGATCCAGTGCATTAGTGGTGGTATGATCGCACCCATTGGATTCCTGCGGAGCAAATGTTTCATTGATGGTACACGGCCGCAGAGTCGCGCATACAGCACGCCAGCTCCAAAGAGGTCGCAAGTTCGTAACTGACAGCTCGGAAGAGGAGAGCTAAGCGTGCGTTACGGACGGTAGCTCGACCCCCTCCATCGCCCCGTGCAAGCATTGGCTTTCGTCCGTGTGTTGCAGTAAAATGGGACCTCTCAAGTGGTTTTCAGGTCCAGGAGGCGTCCGTTGGGGAATTTCGGAAATTTCGAGTGAGCAAGGGCGGAAGGTCGGACTTGGATGCTTTTTTCTCGTCCTGGTCAGTTCTCATTCGACGACCACAGCAAATGAAACGAGAAGGATCGGTGCTTTTAAGAAAGTAAAAAACAACGAAAAAGGGGTGCAACACGAGGACTTCCCAGGCGGTCACCAATCCTAGTACTACCCTCGCCCAAGCACGCTTAACTGCTGACTTCTGACGGGATCCGCTGCATTAGAGTCGGTATGATCGCAACCGTTGGATTCTTGCCGAACAAAAGTTTCATTGAGTGTACGCGGCTGCCGAGTCGCGCATGCAGCGCCCCAAATCTAAAGAGGACGCAAGTTCATAACTTACAGCTCGGAAGCGGCGAGCTATGCGTGCATTACGGATGAAAGCTCGACCACCTTCATCGCCCCTTGCCAGCGTGGGGTTTCGTCCCTGTGTTGCTGTAAAAAAGGGCCTCTGAAGTGGTTTTTAGGGCCAAGAGTCGTCCGTAGGGGAATTTTGGTCATTTCGACTGAACATGGACGAAAGGCCTTATTTGAATGCTTTTTCCTCGTCCTGGCCAGGTCTCATCCGACGCCCACAGCAAATGAAACGAGAAAGATCGGTGCTTTTCGGAAAGAAAAAACGACGAAAATGGGGTGCAACACGAGGACTTTCCAGGAGGTCCCCATCCTAGTACTACTCTCGCCCAAGCAGATGGGATCCGGTGCTTTAGTGCTGGTATGATACCACCCATTGGATTCTTGTAGAACAAATGTTTCATTGAGGGTACGCGGCCGCAGAGTCGCGCATATAGCACGCCAGCTTCGAAGAGGTCGCAAGTTCGTAACTGACAGCTCGGAAGAGGCGAGCTAAGCGTGCGTTACGGACGGTAGCTCGGCCCCCTCCATCGCCCCGTGCAAGCATGGGCTTTCGTCCATGTGTTGCAGTAAAATGGGGCCTCTCAAGTGGTTTTCAGGGTCAGGAGGGGTCCGTTGGGGAATTTCGGAAATTTCGAGTGAACAAGGACGGAAGGTCGGACTTGGATGCTTTTTCCTCGTCCTGGTCAGTTCTCATCCGACGACCACAGCAAATGAAATGAGAAGGATTGGAGCTTTTAAGAAAGTAAAAAACAACGAAAAAGGGGTGCAACACGAGGACTTCCGAGGAGGTCACCCATCCTAGAACTACTCTCGCCCAAGCATGCTTAATTGCGGAGTTCTGATGGGATCCGGTGCATTAGTGCTGGAATGATCGCACCCATTGGATTCGTGCGGAACAAATGTTTTATTGAGTCCACGCGGCTGCCGAGTCGCGCATGCAGCGCCCCAAATCTAAAGAGGTCACAAGTTCGTAACTGACAGCTCGGAAGCGGCGAGCTATGCGTGCGTTACGGATGGTAGCTCGACCACCTTCATCGCCCCTTGCTAGCGTGGGGTTTCGTCCGTGCGTTGCAGCGAAAAAAAGCCTCTGATGTGGTTTTCAGGACCAGGAGGAGTCCGTAGGGGAATTTCGGTCATTTCGAGTGAACATGGGCGGAGGGCCTGATTCGGATTCTTTTTGCTCGTCCAGGTCAGTCCTCATCCGAAGGCAACAGCGATTGAAACGAGAAAGATCGGTGTTTTTAGAAAGAAAAAACGACGAAAAAGGGGTTCAACACGAGTACTTCCCAGGAGGTCACCCATCCTAGTACTACTGTCGCCCAAGCACGCTTAACTGCGGAGTTCTGATGGGATCCGGTGCATTAGTGCTGGTATGATCGCACCCGTTGGATTCTTGCGGAACAAATGTTTCATTGAGGGTGCACGGCCGCAGAGTCGCGCATACAGCACGCCAGCTCCAAAGAGGTCGCAAGTTCGTAACTGACAGCTCGGAAGCGGCGAGTTAAGAGTGCGTTACGGACGGTCGCTCGACCCCCTTCATCGCCCCATGCAAGTGTGGGCTTTCGTCCTTGTGTTGCAGTAAAATGGGTCCTCTAATGTGGTTTTCAGGGCCAGGAGGCGTCCGTTGGGGAATTTCGGAAATTTCGAGTGAACAAGGGCGGAAGGTCGGACTTGGATGCTTTTTCCTCGTCCTGGTCAGTTCTCATCTGACGGCCACATCAAATGAAACGAGAAGGACCAGTGCTTTTAAGAAAGTAAAAAGCAATAAAAAAGTGGTGCACCACGAGGACTTCCCAGGAGGTCACCCATCCTAGTACTACTCTGGCCCAAGCACGCTAAACTGTGGAGTTCTGATGGGATCCCGTGGATTAGTGCTGGTATGATCGCACCCATTGGATTCTTGCGGAACAAATGTTTCATTGAGGGAACGCGGCCGCAGAGTCGCGCATACAGCTCGGAAGTTCGTAACTGGCAGCTCGGAAGAGGCGAGCTAAGCGTGCGTTACGGACGGTAGCTTGTCCACATTCACCGCCCCGGGCATGCATGGGGTTTCGTCCGTGTGTTGCAGTGAAAAAGGGCCTCTGATGTGGTTTTCAGGACCAGGAGGCGTCCGTAGGGGAAATTCGGTCATTTTGAGTGAACATGGGCGGAGGGCCTGATTTGGATTCTTTTTCCTCGTCCTGGTCAGTTCTCATCCAAAGGTAACAGCAAATGAAACGAGAAAGATCGGTGCTTTTTAGAAAGAAAAACGATGAAAAAGGGGTGCAACACAAGGACTTCCCAGGAGGTCACGCATCCTAGTACCACTCTCGCCCAAGCACGCTTAACTGCGGAGCTCTGATCGGATCCGGTGCATTAGTGTAGGTATGATCGCACCCATTTGGTTCTTGCGGAACAAATGTTTCATTGAGGGTACGCGTCCGCAGAGTCGCGCATACAGCACGCCAGCTCCAAAGAGGTCGCAAGTTCGGAACTGACAGCTCGGAAGAGGCGAGTTAAGCGTGCGTTACGGACGGTAGCTCGACCACCTTCATCGCCCCGTGCAAGCATGGGGTTTCATCCGTGTGTTACAGTGAAAAAGGGCCTCTGATGTGGTTTTCTGGGTCAGGAGGCGTCCGTAGGGGAATTTTGGTAATTTCAAGCGAACATGGGCGGAAGGCCTGATTTGGATGCTTTTTCCTCGTCCTGGTCAGTTCTCATCCGACGGCCACAGCAAATGAAACGAGAAATATCGATACTTTTTAAGGAAGAAAAAAATAACAAAAAAGGGGTGCAACACGAGGACTTCCCAGGAGGTCACCCATCCTAGTACTACTCTCGCCCAAGCACGCTTAACTGCGCAGTTTTGATGGGATCCGGTGCATTAGTGCTGGTATGATCGCACCCATTGGATTCTTGCGGAACAAATGTTTCATTGAGGGTACGCGGCCGCAGAGTCGCGCATACACCACGCCAGCTCCAAAAAGGTCGCAAGTTCGTAACTAACAGCTCGGAAGAGGCGAGCTAAGCGTGCGTTACAGAGGGTAGCGTGCGTTACAGAGGATGCTTTTTCCTCGTCCTGGTCAGTTCTCATCCGACGGCCACAGCAAATGAAACGAGAAATATCGATACTTTTTAAGGAAGAAAAAAATAACAAAAAAGGGGTGCAACACGAGGACTTCCCAGAAGGTCACCCATCCTAGTACTACTCTCGCCCAAGCACGCTTAACTGCGGAGTTCTGATGGGATCCGGTGCATTAGTGTGGTATGATCGCACCCATTGGATTCTTGCGGAACAAATGTTTCATTGAGGGAACGCGGCCGCAGAGTCGCGCATACAGCACGCCAGCTCCAAAGAGGTCGCAAGTTCGTAACTGACAGCTCGGAAGAGGCGAGCTAAGCGTGCGTTACGGACGGTAGCTCGACCCCCTCCATCGCCCCGTGCAACCATGGGCTTTCGTCCGTGTGTTGCAGTAAAATGGGGCCTCTCAAGTGGTTTTCAGGGCCAGGAGGCGTCCGTTGGGAAATTTCGGAAATTTCGAGTGAACAAGGGCGGAAGGTCGGACTTGGATGCTTTTTCCTCGTCCTGGTCAGTTCTCATCCGACGACCACAGCAAATGAAACGAGAAGGATCCGTGCTTTTAAGAAAGTAAAAAACAACGAAAAAGGGGTGCAACACGAGGACTTCCCAGGAGGTCACCCATCCTAGTACTACTCTCGCCCAAGCACGCTAAACTGCGGAGTTCTGATGGGATCCGGTGCATTAGTGCTGGTATGATCGCACCCATTGGATTCTTGCGGAACAAATGTTTCATTGAGTCCACGCGGCTGCCGAGTCGCGCATGCAGCGCCCCAAATCTAAAGTGGTCGCAAGTTCGTAACTGACAGCACGGAAGCGGCGAGCTATGCGTACGTTACGGATGGTAGCTCGACCACCTTCATCGCCCCTTGCCAGCGTGGGGTTTCGTCCCTGTGTTGCTGTAAAAAAGGGCCTCTGAAGTGGTTTTTAGGGGCAAGAGTCGTCTGTAGGGGAATTTTGGTCATTTCGACGGAACATGGATGAAAGGCCTGATTTGGATGCTTTTTCCTCGTCCTGGCCAGGTCTCATCCGACGCCCACAGCAAATTAAACGAGAAGGATCAGTGTTTTTAAAAAAGGAAAAAAACGAAAAAGGGGTTCAACACGAGCGCTTCCCAGGAGGTCACCCATCCTACTACTACTCTTGCGCAAGCACGCTTAACTGCGTAGTTCTGATGGGATACGCTGCATTAGTGCTGATATGATCGCAGCCATTGGATTCGTGCGGAACAAATGTTTCGTTGAGTGTACGCGGCCGCTGAGTCGCGTTTAATGGACGCCGGCTCTAAAGAGGTCGCAAGTTCGTAACTTACAGGTCGGAAGCGGCGAGCTAGGCGTGCGTTATGGATGGTAGCTCGACTACCTTCATCGCCCCTTGCCAGCGTGGGGTTTCGTCCTTGTGTTGCTGTAAAAAAGGGCATCTGAAGTGGTTTTCAGGGCCAAGAGTCGTCTGTACGGCGAATTTTGGTCATTTCGACAGAACATGCCCGAAAGGCCTGATTTGGATAGCTTTTTCCTCTTCCTGGTCAGGTCTCATCCAAGGCCCACAGCAAACGAAACGAGAAGGATCGGTGCTTTTAAAAAAGAAAAAAAAAACGAACAAGGGTTGCAACACGAGGACTTCCCTGGAGGTCACCCATTCTAGTACTACTCTCGCCCAAGCACGCTTAACTGCGGAGTTCTGATGGGATCCGGTGCACCAGTGCTGGTATGATCGCACCCATCGGAATCTGGCGGAACAAGTCTTTTATAGAGTGTACGCGGCTGCCGAGTCGCTCATAGATTGCGCCAAATCTAAAGAGTTCGCAAGTTCGTAACTGACAGCTCGGAAGCGGCGAGCTAAGAGTGCGTTACGGACAGTCGCTCGACCCCTTCATCGCCCCGTGCAAGCATGGGCTTTCGTCCGTGTGTTGCAGTAAAATGGGGCCTCTCAACTGGTTTTCAGGGCCAGGAGGCGTCCGTTGGGGAATTTTGGAAATTTCGAGTGAACAAGGGCGGAAGGTCGGACTTGGATGTTTTTTCCTAGTCCTGGTCAGTTCTCATCCGACGACCACAGCAAATGAAACGAGAAGGATCGGTGCTTTTAAGAAAGTAAAAAACAACGAAAAAGGGGTGCAACACGAGGACTTCCCAGGCGGTCACCAATCCTAGTACTACTCTCGCCCAAGCACGCTTAACTGCGGAGTTCTGATGGGATCCGGTGCATTAGTGCTCGTATGATTGCACCCATTGGATTCTTGCGGAACAAATGTTTCAATGAGGGAACGCGGCCGCAGTGTCGCGCATACAGCACGCCAGCTCCAAAGAGGTCGCAAGTTCGTAACTGACAGCTCGGAGGAGGCGAGCTAAGCGTGCGTTACGGACGGTGGCTCGACCACCTTCATCGCCCCGTGCAAGCATGGGGTTTCATCTGTGTGTTGCAGTTGAAAAGGGCCTCTGATGTGGTTTTTAGGGACAGGAGGCGTCCGCAGGGGAATTTCCGTAATTTCGAGCGAACATGGGCGGAGGGCCTGATTTGGATGCTTTTTCCTTGTCTTGGTCAGTTCTCATCCGACGGCCACAGCGAATGAAACACGAAAGATCGGCGGTTTTTAAGGAAGAAAAAAACAACAAAAAAGGGGTGCAACACGAGGACTTCCCAAGAGGTCACCTATCCCAGTATTACTCTCGCCCAAGCACGCTTAACTGCGGAGTTCTGATGGGATCCGGTGCATTAGTGCTAGTATGATCGCACCCATTGGATTCTTGCGCAACAAATGTTTCATTGAGGGTACGTGACCGCAGAGTCGCGCATACAGCACGCCAGCTCCAAAGCGGTCGCAAGTTCGTAACTGACAGCTCGGAAGAGGCGAGCTAAGCGTGCGTTACGGACGGTAGTTTGTCCACATTCACCGCCCCGTGCATGCATGGGGTTTCGTCCGTGTGTTGCAGTGAAAAAGGGCCTCTGATGTGGTTTTCAGGACCAGGAGGCGTCCGTAGGGGAATTTCTGTCATTTCGAGTGAACATGGGCGGAGGGCCTGATTTGGATTCTTTTTCCTCGCCCTGGCCAGTTCTCATCCGAAGGCAACAGCAAGTGAAACGAGAAAGATCGGTGCTTTTTAGAAAGAAAAAACGACGAAAAAGGGATGCAACACGATGACTTCCCAGGAGGTCACCCATCCTAGTACTACTCTCGCCCAAGCACGCTTAACTGCGGAGTTCTGATGGGATCCAGTGCATTAGTGCTGGTATGATCGCACTCATTGGATTCTTACGGAACAAATGTTTCATTGAGGGTACGTAGCCGCAGAGTCGCGCATACAGCACGCCAGCTCCAAAGAGGACGCAAGTTCGTAACTGTCAGCTCGGAAGAGGCGAGCTTAGCGTGCGTTATGGACGACATCTCGACCA
The DNA here is from genome assembly GCA_029747015.1 of Carnegiea gigantea. Lineage (NCBI taxonomy): Eukaryota > Viridiplantae > Streptophyta > Magnoliopsida > Caryophyllales > Cactaceae > Carnegiea > Carnegiea gigantea. The sequence goes on from JAKOGI010001302.1 coordinate 52,711, forward strand.
CCTTCATCGCCCCGTGCAAGCATGGGGTTTCCTCCGTGTGTTGCAGCAAAAAAGGGCCTCTGATGTGGTTTTCAGGGCCAGGAGGCGTCCGTAATGGAATTTCGGTAATTTCGAGTGAACATGGGCGGAGGGCCTGATTTGGATTCTTTTTCCTCGTCCTGGTCAGTTCTCATCCGAAGGCAACAGCAAATGAAACGAGAAAGATCGGTGCTTTTTAGAATGAAAAAACGACGAAAAAGGGGTGCAACAAGAGGACTTCCCAGGAGGTCACCCATCCTAGTACTACTCTTGCCCAAGCACGCTTAACTGCGAAATTCTGATGGGATCCGGTGCACTAGTGCTGGTATGATCGCACCCATTGGATTCTTGCAGAGCAAATGTTTCATTGAGATACGCGGCCGCTCAGTCGCGCATACAGCACGCCAGCTCTAAATAGGTCGCAAGTTCGTAACTGATAGCTCGGAAGCGGCGGGCTAAACGTGCGTTACGGATGGTAGCTCGATCACCTTCATCGGCCCCGGCAAGCAAGGGTTTCGTCCGTGTGCTGCAGTAAAAAAGGGCATCTGAAGTGGTGTTCACGGCCAAGACCCGGCCGTAGGGGAATTTTGGTCATTTGGACTGAACATGGCCGAAAGGCCTGATTTGGATGCTTGTTCCTCGTCCTGGTCAGGACTCATCTGATGCCCACAGCAAATGAAACTAGAAGGTTCAGTGCTGTTAAAAAAGGAAGAAAAAAAGAAAAAGGGGTGCAACACGAGGACTTCCCAGGGGGTCACCCATCCTAGAACGACTCTTGCCCTTGCCCGCTTAACTGCGGAGTTCTGATGGGATCCGGTGCATTAGTGCTGGTATGATCGCACCCATTGGATTCTTGCGAAACAAATGTTTCATTGAGGGTACGCGGCCGCAGAGTCGTGCATACAGCACGCCAGCTCCAAAGGGGACGCAAGTTCGTAACTGACAGCTCGGAAGAGGCGAGCTTAGCGTGCGTTATGGACGGCAGCTCGACCACCTTCATCGCCCCGTGCAAGCATGGGGTTTCGTCCGTGTGTTGCAGCAAAAAAGGGCCTCTGATGTGGTTTTCAGCACCAGGAGGCGTCCGTAGGGGAATTTCGGTAATTTCGAGTGAACATGGGCGGAGGGCCTGATTTGGATTCTTTTCCCTCGTCCTGGTCAGTTCTCATCCGACGGCCACAGCAAATGAAACGAGAAAGATCAGTGCTTTTTAAGGAAGAAAAAAATAACAAAAAAGGGGGGGCAACACGAGGACTTCTCAGGAGGTCACCCATCCTAGTACTACTCTCGCCCAAGCACGCTTAACTGCGGAGTTCTGATGGGATCCGGTGCATTAGTGCTGGTATGATCGCGCCCACTGGATTCTTGCGGAACAAATCTTTTATAGAGTGTACGCGGCTCCCGAGTTGCACAAACAGCGCGCCAAATCTAAAGAGGTCGCAAGTTCGCAACTGACAGCTCGGAAGCGGCGAGCTAAGCGTGCGTTGCGGACGGTAGCTCGAGCACCTTCATCGCCCCGTGCAAGCATGGGGTTTCGTCCGTGTGTTGCAGTAAAAAAGGGCCACTGATGTGGTTTTCAGGGTCAGGAGGCGTCCGTAGGGGAATTTCGGTACTTTCGAGTGAACATGGGCGCAAGGCTTGACTTGGATGCTTTTTCCTCGTCCTGGTCAGTTCTCATCCAACGGCCACAACAAATGAAACGAGAAGGATCGGTGCTTTTAAGAAAGTAAAAAGCAACGAAAAGGGGTGCAACAGGAGGACTTCCCAGGAGGTCACCCATCCTAGTACTACTCTCGCCCAAGCGCGCTTAACTGCGGAGTTCTGATGGGATCCGGTGCATTAGTGCTGGTATGATCACAACCGTTGGATTCTTGCGGAACAAATCTTTTATAGAGTGTACGCGGCTACCAAGTCGCACAAACGGCACGCCAAATCTAAAGAAGTCGCAAGTTCGCAACTGACAGCTCGGAAGCGGCGAGCTAAGAGCGCGTTACGGACGATAGCTCGACCACCTTCGTCGCCCCGTGCAAGCATGGGGTTTCGTCCGTGTGTTGCAGTAAAAAGGGCCTCTGATGTGGTTTTCAGGAACAGGAGGCATCCGCAGGGGAATTTCGGAAATTTCGAGTGAACAAGGCCGAAAGGCCTGATTTGGATGCTTTTTCCTCGTCCTGGTCAGTTCTCAGCCGATGGCCACAACAAATGAAACGAGAAAGATCGGTGCTTTTAAGAAAGAAAAAAACTTCGAAAAAGGAGTGCAACACGAGGACTTCCTAGGTGGTCACGCATACTAGTACTGCTCTCGCCCAAGCACGCTTAACTGCGGAGTTCTGATGGGATCCGGTGCACTAGTGCTGGTATGATCCCACCCATTGGATTCCTGCGGAGCAAATGTTTCATTGAGGTACGCGGCCGCTCAGTCGCGCATACAGCACGCCAGCTCCAAATAGGTCGCAAGTTCGTAACTGATAGCTCGGAAGCGACGGGCTAAGCGTGCGTTACCGACGGTAGCTCGACCACCTTCATCGTCCCCGGCAAGCAAGGGTTTCGTCCGTGTGCTGCAGTAAAAAAGGCCTCTGAAGTGGTTTTCACGGCCAAGAGCCGGCCGTAGGGGAATTTTGGTCATTTGGACTGAACATGGCCGAAAGGCCTGATTTGGATGCTTTTTCCTCGTCCTGGTCAGGACTCATCTGATGCCCACAGCAAATGAAACTAGAAGGTTCAGTGCTTTTAAAAAAGGAAAAAAAAAGAAAAAGGGGTGCAACACGGGGACTTCCCAGGAGGTCACCCATCCTAGAACGACTCTCGCCCTGGCCCGCCTAACTGCGGAGTTCTGATGGGATCCGGTGCATTAGTGCTGGTATGATCGCACCCATTGGATTCTTGCGGAACAAATGTTTCATTGAGGGTACGCGGCCGCAGAGTCGCGCATACAGCACGCCAGCTCCATAGGGGAAGCAAGTTCGTAACTGACAGCTCGGAAGAGGCGAGCTTAGCGTGCGTTATGGACAACAGCTCGACCACCTTCATCGCCCCGTGCAAGCATGGGGTTTCGTCCGTGTGTTGCAGCAAAAAAGGGCCTCTGATGTGGTTTTCAGGGCCAGGAGGCGTCCGTAGGGGAATTTCGGTAATTTCGAGTGAGCATGGGCGGAGGGCCTGATTTGGATTCTTTTTCCTCGTCCTTGTCAGTTCTCATCCGACGGCCATAGCAAATGAAACGAGAAAGATCAGTGCTTTTTAAGGAAGAAAAAAAATAACGAAATAGGGGTGCAACACGAGGGCTTCCCAGGAGGTCACCTATCCCAGTACTACTCTCGCCCAAGCACGCTTAACTGCGGAGTTCTGATGGGATCCGGTGTATTAGTGCTGGCATGATCGCGCCCACTAGATTCTTGCGGAACAAATCTTTTGTAGAGTGTACGCGGCTCCCGAAAACAGCGCGCCAAATCTAAAGAGGTCGCAAGTTCGCAACTGACAGCTCGGAAGCGGCGAGTTAAGCGTGCGTTACGGACGGGAGCTCGACCACCTTCATCGCCCCGTGCAAGCATGGGGTTTCCTCCGTGTGTTGCAGTAAAAAAGGGGCCACTGATGTGGTTTTCAGGGTCAGGAGGCGTCCGTAGGGGAATTTCGGTACTTTCGAGTGAACATGGGCGCAAGGCTTGACTTGGATGCTTTTTCCTCATCCTGGTCAGTTCTCATCCGACGGCCACATCAAATGAAACGAGAAGGATCGGTGCTTTTAAGAAAGTAAAAAGCAACGAAAAGGGGTGCAACAGGAGGACTTCCCAGGAGGTCACCCATCCTAGTACTACTCTCGCCCAAGCGCGCTTAACTGCGGAGTTTTGATGGGATCCGATGCGTTAGTGCTGGTATGATCGCAACCGTTGGATTCTTGCGGAACAAATCTTTTATAGAGCGTACGTGGCTACCAAGTCGCACAAACGGCGCGCCAAATCTAAAGAGGTCGCAAGTTCGCAACTGACAGCTCGCAAGCGGCGAGCTAAGAGCGCATTACGGACGATAGCTCGACCACCTTCGTCGCCCCGTGCAAGCATGGGGTTTCGTCCGTGTGTTGCAGTAAAAAGGGCGTCTGATGTGGTTTTCAGGGTCAGGAGGCGTCCGCAGGGGAATTTCGGAAATTTCGAGTGAACAAGGCCGGAAGGCGTGATTTGGGTGCTTTTTCCTCGTCCTGGTCAGTTCTCAGCCGATGGCCACAACAAATGAAACGAGAAAGATCGGTGCTTTTAAGAAAGAAAAAAACTTCGAAAAAGGAGTGCAACACGAGGACTTCCTAGGTGGTCACGCATACTAGTACTGCTCTCGCCCAAGCACGCTTAACTGCGGAGTTCTGATGGGATCCGGTGCACTAGTGCTGGTATGATCCCACCCATTGGATTCCTGCGGAGCAAATGTTTCATTGAGGTACGCGGCCGCTCAGTCGCGCATACAGCACGCCAGCTCCAAATAGGTCGCAAGTTCGTAACTGATAGCTCGGAAGCGACGGGCTAAGCGTGCGTTACCGACGGTAGCTCGACCACCTTCATCGTCCCCGGCAAGCAAGGGTTTCGTCCGTGTGCTGCAGTAAAAAAGGCCTCTGAAGTGGTTTTCACGGCCAAGAGCCGGCCGTAGGGGAATTTTGGTCATTTGGACTGAACATGGCCGAAAGGCCTGATTTGGATGCTTTTTCCTCGTCCTGGTCAGGACTCATCTGATGCCCACAGCAAATGAAACTAGAAGGTTCAGTGCTTTTAAAAAAGGAAAAAAAAAGAAAAAGGGGTGCAACACGGGGACTTCCCAGGAGGTCACCCATCCTAGAACGACTCTCGCCCTGGCCCGCCTAACTGCGGAGTTCTGATGGGATCCGGTGCATTAGTGCTGGTATGATCGCACCCATTGGATTCTTGCGGAACAAATGTTTCATTGAGGGCACGCGGCCGCTGAGCCGTGCATACAGCACGCCAGCTCCATAGAGGTCGCAAGTTCGTAACTGACAGCTCGGAAGAGGCGAGCTTAGCGTGCGTTATGGACACAGCTCGACCACCTTCATCGCCCCGTGCAAGCATGGGTTTCGTCCGTGTGTTGCAGCAAAAAAGGGCCTCTGATGTGGTTTTTAGGGCCAGGAGGCGTCCGTAGGGGAATTTCGGTAATTTCGAGCGAACATGGGCGGAGGGCCTGATTTGGATGCTTTTTCCTCGTCCTGGTCAGTTCTCATCCGACGGCCACAGCAAATGAAACGAGAAAGATCGGTGCTTTTTAAGGAAGAAAAAAAATAACGAAAAAGGGGTGCAACACGAGGGCTTCCCAGGAGGTCACCTATCCCAGTACTACTCTCGCCCAAGCACGCTTAACTGCGGAGTTCTGATGGGATCCGGTGCATTAGTGCTGGTATGATCGCGCCCACTGGATTCTTGCGGAACAAATCTTTTATAGAGTGTACGCGGCTCCCGAAAACAGCGCGCCAAATCTAAAGAGGTCGCAAGTTCGCAACTGACAGCTCGGAAGCGGCGAGTTAAGCGTGCGTTACGGACGGTAGCTCGACCACCTTCATCGCCCCGTGCAAGCATAGGGTTTCGTCCGTGTGTTGCAGTAAAAAAGGGCCACTGATGTGGTTTTCAGGGTCAGGAGGCGTCCGTAGGAGAATTTCGGTACTTTCGAGTGAACATGGGCACAAGGCTTGACTTGGATGCTTTTTCCTCGTCTTGGTCAGTTCTCATCCGACGGCCACAGCAAATGAAACGAGAAGGATGGGTGCTTTTAAGAAAGGAAAAAGCAACGAAAAGGGGTGCAACAGGAGGACTTCCCAGGAGGTCACCCATCCTAGTATTACTCTCGGCCAAGCGCGCTTAACTGCGAGTTCTGGTGGGATCCGGTGCGTTAGTGCTGGCATGATCGCAACCGTTGGATTCTTGCGGGACAAATCTTTTATAGAGTGTACGCGGCTACCAAGTCGCACAAACGGCGCGCCAAATCTAAAGAGGTCGCAAGTTCGCAACTGACAGCTCGCAAGTGGCGAGCTAAGAGCGCATTACGGACGATAGCTCAACCACCTTCGTCGCCCCGTGCAAGCATGGGGTTTCGTCCGTGTGTTGCAGTAAAAAGGGCGTCTGATGTGGTTTTCAGGGTCAGGAGGCGTCCGCAGGGGAATTTCGGAAATTTCGAGTGAACAAGGCCGGAAGGCCTGATTTGGATGCTTTTTCCTCGTCCTGGTCAGTCCTCAGCCGATGGCCACAACAAATGAAACGAGAAAGATCGGTGCTTTTAAGAAAGAAAAAAACTTCGAAAAAGGAGTGTAACACGAGGACTTCACAGGTGGTCACCCATACTAGTACTACGCTCGCCCAAGCACGCTTAACTGCGGAGTTCTGATGGGATCCGGTGCACTAGCGCTGGTATGATCGCACCCATTGGATTCTTGCGGGGCAAATGTTTCATTGAGGTACGCGGCTGCTCAGTCGCGCATACAGCACGCCAGCTCCAAATAGGTCGCAAGTTCGTAACTGATAGCTCGGAAGCGGCGGGCTAAGCGTGCGTTACGGATGGTAGCTCGACCGCCTTCATCGCCCCCGGCAAGCAAGGGTTTCGTCCGTGTGCTGCAGTAAAAAAGGGCCTCTGAAGTGGTTTTCACGGCCAAGAGCCGGCCGTAAGGGAATTTTGGTCATTTGGACTGAACATGGCCGAAAGTCCTGATTTGGATGCTTTTTCCTCATCCTGGTCAGGACTCATCTGATGCCCACAGCAAATGAAACAAGACGGTTCAGTGCTTTTGAAAAAGGAAAAAAAAAAAGAAAAAGGGGCGCAACACGAGGACTTCCAAGGAGGTCACCCATCCTAGAACGACTCTCGCCCTGGCCCGCTTAACTGCGGAGTTCTGATGGGATCCGGTGCATTAGTGCTGGTATGATCGCACCCATTGGATTCTTGCGTAACAAATCTTTTATAAAGTGTACGCGGCTACCAACTCGCACATACAGCGCGCCAAATCTAAAGAGGTCGCAAGTTCGTAACTGACAGAGCGGAAACGGCGAGCTAAGCGTGCCTTACGGACGGTAGCTCGACCACCTTCATCGCCCCGTGCAAGCATGGAGTTTCATCCGTGTGTTGCAGTAAAAAAGGGCCTCTGATGTGGTTTTCAGGGCGAGGAGGCGTCCGTTGGGGAATTTCGGTAATTTCGAGCGAACATGGGCGGAAGGCCTGATTTGGATGCTTTTTCCTCGTCCTAGTCAGTTCTCATCTGACGGCCAGAGCAAATGGAACGAGAAAGATCGGTGCTTTTTAAGGAAGAAAAAAACAACAAAAATGGTGTGCAACACGAGGACATCCCAGGAGGTCACCCACCCTAGTACTACTATCGCCCGAGCACGCTTAACTGCGGAGTTCTGATGGGATCCGGTGCATTAGTGCTGGTAGGATCGCACCCATTGGATTCTTACGGAACAAATGTTTCATTGAGGAAATGCGGCCGCAGAGTCGCGCATACAGCATGCCAGCTCCAAAGAGGTCCCAAGTTCGCAACTCACAGCTCGGAATAGGCGAGCTAGGCGTGCGTTACTCACCGTAGCTTGACCACATTCACCGCCCCGTGCATGCATGGGGTTTTGTCCGTGTGTTGTAGTGAAAAAGGGCCTCTGATGTGGTTTTCAGGACCAGGAGGCGTCCGTAGGGGAATTTCGGTCCTTTTGAGCGAACATAGGCGGAGGGCCTGATTTGGATTCTTTTTCCTCGTCCTGGTCAGTTCTCATCCGAAGGCAACAGCAAATGAAACGAGAAAGATCGGTGCTTTTTAGAAAGAAAAAACGACGAAAAGGGGTGCAACACGAGGACTTCCCAGGAGGTCACCCATCCTAGTACTACTCTCGCCCAAGCACGCTCAACTGCGGAGTTCTGAGGGGATCCGGTGCATTAGTGCTGGTATGATCGCACCCATTGGATTCTTGCGGAACAAATGTTTCATTGAGGGAACGCGGCCGTAGAGTCGCGCATACAGCACGCCAGCTCCAAAGAGGTCGCAAGTTCGTAATTGACAGCTCGGAAGAGGCGAGCGAAGCGTGCGTTACGGACGGTAGCTCGACCCCCTGCATCGCCCCGTGCAAGCATGGGCTTTCGTCCGTGTGTTGCAGTAAAATGGGGCCTCTAATGTGGTTTTCAGGGCCAGGAGGCGACCGCTGGGGAATTTCGGAAATTTCAAGTGAACAATGGCGGAAGGTCGGACTTGGATGCTTTTTCCTCGTCCTGGTCAGTTCTCATCAGACGGCCACAGCAAATGAAACGAGAAGGATCCGTGCTTTTAAGAGAGTAAAAAGCAACGAAAAAGGGGTGCAGCCCGAGGACTTCCCAGGAGGTCACCCATCCTGGTACTACTCTCGCCCAAGCACGCTTAACTGCGGTGTTCTGATGGGATCCGGTGCATTAGTGCTGGTATGATCGCACCCATTGGATTCTTGCGGAACAAATGTTTCATTGAGGGTACGCGACCGCAGAGTCGCGCATACAGCACGCCAGCTCCAAAGAGGTCGCAAGTTCGTAACTGACAGCTTGGAAGAGGCGAGCTAAGCGTGCGTTACGGACGGTAGCTCGACCACCTTCATCGCCCCGTGCAAGCATGGGGTTTCGTCCGTGTGTTGCAGTAAAAAAGGGCCACTGCTGTGGTTTTCAGGGTCAGGAGGCGTCCGTAGGGGAATTTCAGTACTTTCGAGTGAACATGGGCGCAAGGCTTGACTTGGATGCTTTTTCCTCGTCCTGGTCAGTTCTCATCCGACGGCCACAGCAAATGAAACGGAAGGATCGGTTCTTTTAAGAAAGTAAAAAGCAACGAAAAGGGGTGCAACAGGAGGACTTCCCAGGAGGTCACCCATCCTAGTACTACTCTCGCCCAAGCGCGCTTAACTGCGGAGTTCTGATGGGATCCGGTGCGTTAGTGCTGTTATGATCACAACCGTTGGATTCTTACGGAACAAATCTTTTATAGAGTTTGCGGGGCTACCAAGTCGCACAAACGGCGCACCAAATCTAAAGAGGTCGCAAGTTCGCAACTGACAGCTCGCAAGCGGCGAGCCAAGGGCGCATTACGGACGATAGCTCGACCCCCTTCGTCGCCCCGTGCAAGCATGGGGTTTCGTCCGTGTGTTGCAGTAAAAAGGGCGTCTGATGTGGTTTTCAGGGCAGGAGGCGTCCGCATGGAAATTTCGGAAATTTCGAGTGAACAAGGCCGGAAGGCGTGATTTGGATGCTTTTTCCGCGTCCTGGTCAGTTCTCAGCCGATGCCCACAACAAATGAAATGAGAAAGATCGGTGCTTTTAAGAAAGAAAAAAACTTCGAAAAAGGAGTGCAACACGAGGACTTCCGAGGTGGTCACGCATACTAGTACTGCTCTCGCCCAAGCACGGTTAACTGCGGAGTTCTGATGGGATCCGGTGCACTAGTGCTGGTATGATCGCACCCATAGGATTCTTGCGGAGCAAATGTTTCATTGAGGTACGCGGCCGCTCAGTCGCGCATACAGCACGCCAGCTCCAAATAGGTCGCAAGTTCGTAACTGATAGCTCGGAAGGGGCGGGCTAAGCGTGCGTTACGGACGGTAGCTCGACCACCTTCATCACCCCCGGCAAGCAAGGGTTTCGTCCGTGTGCTGCAGTAAAAAAGGGCCTCTGAAGTGGTTTTCACGGCCAAGAGCCGGCCGTAGGGGAATTTTGGTCATTTGGACTGAACATGGCCGAAAGGCCTGATTTGGATGCTTTTTCCTCGTCCTGGTCAGGACTCATCTGATGCCCACAGCAAATGAAACTAGAAGGTTCAGTGCTTTTAAAAAAGGAAAAAAAAAAGAAAAAGGGGTGCAACACGGGACTTCCCAGGAGGTCACCCATCCTAGAACGACTCTCGCCCTGGCCCGCCTAACTGCGGAGTTCTGATGGGATCCGGTGCATTAGTGCTGGTATGATCGCACCGATTGGATTCTTGCGGAACAAATGTTTCATTGAGGGTACGCGGCCGTAGAGTCGCACATACAGCACGCCAGCTCCAAAGGGGATGCAAGTTCGTAACTGACAGCTCGGAAGAGGCGAGCTTAGCGTGCGTTATGGACGACAGCTCGACCACTTTCATCGCCCCGTGGAAGCATGGGGTTTCGTCCGTGTGTTGCAGCAAAAAAGGGCCTCTGATGTGGTTTTCAGGTCCAGGAGGCGTCCGTAGGGGAATTTCGGTAATTTCGAGTGAACATGGGCGGAGTGCCTGATTTGGATTTTTTTCCTCGTCCTGGTCAGTTCTCATCCGACGGCCACAGCAAATGAAACGAGAAAGATCGGTGCTTTTTAAGGAAGAAAAAAAATAACGAAAAAGGGGTGCAACACGAGGGCTTCCCAGGAGGTCACCATCCCAGTACTACTCTCGCCCAAGCACGCTTAACTGCGGAGTTCTGATGGGATCTGGCGCATTAGTGCTGGTATGATCGCGCCCACTGGATTCTTGCGGAACAAATCTTTTATAGAGTGTACGCGGCTCCCGAAAACAGCGCGCCAAATCTAAAGAGGTCGCAAGTTCGCAACTGACAGCTCGGAAGCGGCGAGTTAAGCGTGCGTTACGGACGGTAGCTCGACCACCTTCATCGCCCATGCAAGCATGGGGTTTCATCCGTGTGTTGCAGTAAAAAGGGGCCACTGATGTGGTTTTCAGGGCAGGAGGCGTCCGTAGGGGAATTTCGGTACTTTCGAGTGAACATGGGCGCAAGGCTTGACTTGGATGCTTTTTCCTCGTCCTGGTCAGTTCTCATCCGACGGCCACAGCAAATAAAACGAGAAGGATCGGAGCTTTTAAGAAAGTAAAAAGCAACGAAAGCGGTGCAACAGGAGGACTTCCCTGGAGGTCACCCATCCTAGTACTACTCTCGCCCAAGCGCGCTTAACTGCGGAGTTCTGATGGGATCCGGTGCGTTGATGCTGGTATGAGCGCAACCGTTGGATTCTTGCGGAACAAATCTTTTATAGAGTGCACGCGGCTACCAAGTCGCGCAAACGGCGCGCCAAATCTAAAGAGGTCGCAAGTTCGCAACTAACAGCTTGCAAGCGGCGAGCTAAGAGCGCATTACGGACGATAGCTCGACCATCTTCGTCGCCCCGTGCAAGCATGAGGTTTCGTCCGTGTGTTGCAGTAAAAAGGGCGTCTGATGTGGTTTTCAGGGTCAGGAGGCGTCCGCAGGGGAATTTCGGAAATTTCGAGTGAACAAGGCCGGAAGGCCTGATTTGGATGCTTTTTCCTCGTCCGGGTCAGTTCTCAGCAGATGGCCACAACAAATGAAACGAGAAAGATCGGTGCTTTTAAGAAAGAAAAAAACTTCGAAAAAGGAGTGCAACACGAGGACTTCCCAGGTGGTCACCCATACTAGGACTGCTCTCGCCTAAGCACGCTTAACTGCGGAGTTCTGATGGGATCCGGTGCACTAGTGCTGGTATGATCGCACCCATTGGATTCTTGCGGAGCAAATGTTTCATTGAGGTACGCGGCCGCTCAGTCGCGCATACAGCACGCCAGCTTCAAATAAGTCGCAAGTTCGTAACTGATAGCTCGGAAGCGGCGGGCTAAGCGTGCGTTACGGACCGTAGCTCGACCACCTTCATCGCCCCCGGCAAGCAAGGGTTTCGTCCGTGTGCTGCAGTAAAAAAGGGCCTCTGAAGTGGTTTTCACGGCCAAGAGCCGGCCGTAGGGGAATTTTGGTCATTTGGACTGAACATGGCCGAAAGGCCTGATTTGGATGCTTTTTCCTCATCCTGGTCAGGACTCATCTGATGCCCACAACAAATGAAACTAGAAGGTTCAGTGCTTTTAAAAAAGGAAGAAAAAAAGAAAAAGGGGTGCAACACGAGGACTTCCCAGGTGGTCACCCATACTAGGACTACTCTCGCCCAAGCACACTTAACTGCGGAGTTCTGATGGGATCCGGTGCATTAGTGGTGGTATGATCGCACCCGTTGGATTCCTGCGGAGCAAATGTTTCATTGAGGGTACGCGGCCGTAAAGTCGCGCATACAGCACGCCAGCTCCAAAGAGGTCGCAAGTTCGTAACTGACAGCTCGGAAGAGGAGAGCTAAGCGTGCGTTACGAACGGTAGCTCGACCCCCTCCATCGCCCCGTGCAAGCATGGGCTTTCGTCCGTGTGTTGCAGTAAAATGGGGCCTCTCAAGTGGTTTTCAGGTCCAGGAGGAGTCCGTTAGGGAATTTCGGAAATTTCGAGTGAGCAAGGGCAGAAGGTCGGACTTGGATGCTTTTTCCTCGTCCTGGTCAGTTCTCATCCGACGACTGCAGCAAATGAAACGAGAAGGATCGGTGCTTTTAAGAAAGTAAAAGACAGCGAAAAAGGGGTGCAACACGAGGACTTCCCAAGAGGTCACCGATCCTAGTACTACCCTCGCCCAAGCACGCTTAACTGCTGACTTCTGATGGGATCCGCTGCATTAGAGCCGGTATGATCGCACTTGTTGGATTCTTGCCGAACAAAAGTTTCATTCAGTGTACGCGGCTGCCGAGTCGCGCATGCAGCGCCCCAAATCTAAAGAGGTCACAAGTTCGTAACTTACAGCTTGGAAGCGGCGAGTTATGCGTGTGTTACGGATGGTAGCTCGACCACCTTCATCGCCCCTTGCCAGCGTGGGGTTTCGTCCCTGTGTTGCTGTAAAAAAGGGCCGCTGAAGTGGTTTTTAGGGCCAAGAGTCGTCCGTAGGGGAATTTTGGTCATTTCGACTGAACATGGACGAAAGGCCTTATTTGTATGCTTTTTCCTCGTCCTGGCCAGGTCTCCTCCGACGCCCACAGCAAATGAAACGAGAAGGATCGGCGTTTTTAAAAAAGGAAAAAAACGAAAAGGGGGTGCAACACGAGCGCTTCCCAGGAGGTCGCCCATCCTACTACCACTCTTGCCCGAGCATGTTTAACTGCGGAGTTCTGATAGGATCCGCTGCATTAGTGCTGGTATGATCGCAGCCATTGGAGTCTTGCGGAACAAATGTTTCGTTGAGTGTACGCGGCCGCTGAGTCGCGCTTAATGCACGCCGGCTCTAAAGAGGTCGCAAGTTCGTAACTTACAGGTCGGAAGCGGCGAGCTAGGCGTGCGTTACGGATGGTCGCTCGACCACCTTCATCACCCCTTGCCAGCTTAGGGTTTCGTCCTTGTGTTGCCGTAAAAAAGGGCCTCTGAAGTGGTTTTCAGGGCCAAGAGTCGTCTGTAGGGGAATTTTGGCCATTTCGGCTGAACATGGCCGAAAGGCCTGATTTGGATGGCTTTTTCCTCATCGTGGTCAGGTCCCATCCAACGCCCACAGCAAATGAAACGAGAAAGGTCGGTGCTTTTTAGATAGAAAAAACGACGAACAAGGGGTGCAACACGAGGACTTCCCAGGAGGTCACCCATCCTAGTACTACTCTCGCCCAAGCACGCTTAACTGCGGAGTTCTGATGGGATCCGGTGCATTAGTGCTGCCATGATCGCACCCGCTGGTATGATGCGGAACAAATCTTTTATAAAGTGTACGCGGCTACCGAGTCACACAAACAGCGCGCCAAATCTAAAGAGGTTGCAAGTTCGCAAGTTACAGCTTGGAAGCGGCGAGCTAAGAGTGCGGTACGGACGGTCGCTCGACCCCCTTCATCGCCTCGTGCAAGCATGGGCTTTCGTCCGTGTGTTGCAGTAAAATGGAACCTCTAATGTGGTTTTCAGGGCCAGGAGGCGTCCGTAGGGGAATTTGGGTAATTTCGAGCGAACATGGGCGGAAGGCTTGATTTGGATGCTCTTTCCTCGTCCGTACAGCGCGCCGAATCTAAAGAGGTTGTAAGTTCGCAAGTTACAGCTCGGAAGCGGCGAGCTATGCGTGTGTTACGGATGGTAGCTCGACCACCTTCATCGCCCCTTGCCAGCGTGGGGTTTCGTCCCTGTGTTGCTGTAAAAAAGGGGGTGCAACACGAGGACTTCCCAAGAGGTCACCCATCCGAGTACTACTCTCGCCCAAGCACGCTTAACTGCGGAGTTCTGATGGGATCCGGTGCATTAGTGCTGGTATGATCGCACCCATTGGATTCTTGCGGAACAAATGTTTCATTGAGTCCACGCGGCGGCCGAGTCGCACATGCAGTGCCCCAAATCTAAAGAGGTCGCAAGTTCGTAACTGACAGCTCGGAAGCGGCGAGCTATGCGTGCGTTACGGATGGTAGCTCGACCACCTTCATCGCCCCTTGCCAGCGTGGGGTTTTGTCCCTGTGTTGCTGTAAAAAAGGGCCTCTGAAGTGGTTTTTAGGGCCAAGAGTCGTCCGTAGGGGAATTTTGGTCATTTCGACTGAACATGGACGAAAGGCCTGATTTGGATGCTTTTTCCTCGTCCTGGCCAGGTCTCATCCGACGCCTACAGCAAATGAAACGAGAAGGATCAGTGTTTTTAAAAAAGGAAAAAAATGAAAAAGGGGTGCAACACGAGCGCTTCCCAGGAGGTCACCCATCCTACTACTACTCTTGCCCAAGCACGCTTCACTGCGGAGTTCTGATAGGATCCGCTGCATTAGTGCTGGTATTATCGCAGCCATTAGATTCTTGCGGAACAAATGTTTCTTTGAGTGTACACGACCGCCGAGTCGCGCTTAATGCACACCGGCTTTAAAGAGGTCGTAAGTTCGTAACTTACAGGTCGGAAGCGGCGAGCTAGGCGTGCGTTACGGATGGTAGCTCGACCACCTTCATCGCCCCTTGCCAACGTGGGGTTTCGTCCTGGTGTTGCGGTAAAAAAGGGCATCTGAAGTGGTTTTCAGGGCCAAGAGTCGTCAGTAGGGGAATTTTGGTCATTTCGACTGAACATGGCCGAAAGGCCTGATTTGGATGGCCTTTTCCTCATCCTGGTCAGGTCCCATCCAACGCCCACAGCAAAGGAAACGAGAAGGATCGGTGCTTTTAAAAAAGAAAAAAAAACGAACAAAGGTTGCAACACGAGGACTTCCCAGGAGGTCACCCATCCCAGTGCTACTCTCGCCCAAGCACGCTTAACTGCGGAGTTCTGATGGGATCCGGTGCATTAGTGCTGGTATGATCGCACCTATTGGATTCTTGCGGAACAAATGTTTCATTGAGGTAACGCGGCCGCAGAGTCGCGCATACAGCATGCCAGCTCCAAAGAGGTCGCAAGTTCGTAACTGACAGCTCGGAAGAGGCGAGCTAAGCGTGCGTTACGGGCGGTAGCTTGACCACATTCACCTCCCCGTGCATGCATGGGGTTTCGTCCGTGTGTTGCAGTGAAAAAGGGTCTCTGATGTGGTTTTCAGGACCAGGAGGCGTCCGTAGGGGAATTTCGGTCATTTCGAGTGAAGATGGGCGGACGGCCTGATTTAGATTGTTTTTCCTCTTCCTGGTCAGTTCTGATCCGACGGCCACCGCAAATGAAACGAGAAAGATCGGTGCTTTTTAAGAAAGAAAAAACCCACAAAAAAAGGGTGCAACACGAGGACTTCCCAGGAGGTCACCCATCCTAGTACTACTCTTGCCCAAGCACGCTTAACTGCGGAGTTCTGATGGGATCCGGTGCATTAGCGCTGGTATGATCGCACCCATTGGATTCTTGCGGAACAAATGTTTCATTGAGGGAACGCGGCCGCAGAGTTGCGCATACAGCACGCCAGCTCCAAAGAGGTCGCAAGTTCGTAACTGACAGCTCGGAAGAGGCGAGCTAAGCGCGCGTTACGGACGGTAGCTCGACCCCCTCCATCGCCCCGTGCACGCATGGGCTTTCGCCCGTGTGTTGCAGTAAAATGGGGCCTCTCAAGTGGTTTTCAGGGCCAGGAGGCGTCCGTTGGGTAATTTCGGAAATTTCGAGTGAATAAGGACGGAAGGTCGGACTTAGATGCTTTTTCCTCGTCCTGGTCAGTTCTCATCGGACGACCACAGCAAATGAAACGAGAAGGATCCGTGCGTTTAAGAAAGTAAAAAACAACGAAAAAGGGGTGCAACATGAGGACTTCCCAGGAGGTCACCTATCCTACTACTACTCTAGCCCAAGCACGCTTAACTGCGGAGTTCTGATGGGATCCGGTGCACTAGTGCTGGCATGATCGTACCCATTGGATTCTTGCGGAGCAAATGTTTCATTGAGGTACGCGGCCTCTCAGTCGCGCATACAGCACGCCAGCTCCAAATAGGTCGCAGGTTCGTAACTGATAGCTCGGAAGCGGCGGGCTAAGCGTTCGTTACGGACGGTAGCTCGACCACCTTCGTCGCCCCCGACAAGCAAGGGTTTCGTCTGTGTGCTGCAGTAAAAAAGGGCCTCTGAAGTGGTTTTCACGACCAAGAGCCGGCCGTAGGGGAATTTTGGTCATTTGGACTGAACGTGGCCGAAAGGCCTGATTTGGATGCTTTTTCCTCGTCCTGGTCAGGACTCATCTGCTGCCCACAGCAAATGAAACTAGAAGGTTCAGTCCTTTTAAAAAAGGAAAAAAAAAAGGAAAAAAGGGTGCAACACGAGGACTTCCCAGGAGGTCACCCACACTAGAACGACTCTCGCCCTGGCCCGCTTAACTGCGGAGTTCTGATGGGATCCGGTGCATTAGTGCTGGTATGATCGCACCCATTGGATTCTTGCGTAAGAAATCTTTTATAGAGTGTACGCGGCTACCATCTCGCACATACAGCGCGCCAAATCTAAAGAGGTCGCAAGTTCGTAACTGACAGAGCGGAAACGGCGAGCTAAGCGTACGTTACGGACGGTAGTTCGACCTCCTTCATCGCCCCGTGTAAGCATGGGGTTTCGTCCGTGTGTTGAAGTAAAAACGGGCCTCTGATGTGGTTTTCAGGGCCAGGAGGCGTCCGTAGGGGAATTTCGGTAATTTCGAGTGAACATGGGCGGAAGGCCTGATTTGGATGCTTTTTCCTCGCCCCGGTCAGTTCCCATCCGACGGTCACAGCAAATGAAACGAGAAATATCGGTGCTTTTTAAGGACGAAAAAAACAACGAAAAAGGGGTGCAACACGAGGACTTCCCATGAGGTCATCCATCCCAGTACTACCCTCGCCCAAGCACGCTTAACTGTGGAGTTCTGATGGGATCCGGTGCATTAGTGCTGCCATGATCGCACCCGCTGGTATGATGCGGAACAAATCTTTTATAGAGTGTACGCGGCGACCGAGTCACACAAACAGCGCGCCAAATCTAAAGAGGTCGCAAGTTCGCAACTGACAGCTCGGAAGCGGCGAGCTAAGCGTGCGTTGCGGACGGTAGCTCGAGCACCTTCATCGCCCCGTGCAAGCATGGGGTTCCGTCCGTGTGTTGCAGTAAAAAAGGGCCACTGATGTGGTTTTCAGGGTCAGGAGGCGTCCGTAGGGGAATTTCGGTACTTTCGAGTGAACATGGGCGCTAGGCTGGACTTGGATGCCTTTTCCTCGTCCTGATCAGTTCTCATCCGACGGCCACAGCAAATGAAACGAGAAATGTCAGTGACTTTAAAAAAGAAAAAAACGAAAAAGGGGTGCAACACGAGGACTTCCCAAGAGATCACCCATCGTAGTAGTACTCTCGCCCAAGCACGCTTGACAGCGGAGTTCTGATGGGATCCGGTGCATTAGTTCTGGTATGATCGCACCCATTGGATTCTTGCGGAACAAATGTCTCATTGAGGGAACGCGGCCGCAGAGTCGTGCATACAGCACGCCAGCTCCAAAGAGGTCGCAAGTTCGTAACTGGCAGCTCGGAAGAGGCGAGCTAAGTGCGCGTTACGGACGGTAGCTTGACCGCATTCATCGCCCCGTGCCTGCATGGCGTTTCGTCCGTGTGTTACAGCGAAAAAGGGCCTCTGATGTGGTTTTCAGGACCAGGAGGCGTCCGTAGGGAAATTTCGGTAATTTCGAGCGAACATGGCCGGAGGGCCTGATTTGGATTCTTTTTCCTCGTCCTGGTCAGTTCTCATCCGACGGCAACAGCAAATGAAATGAGAAAGATCGGTGCTTTTTAGAAAGAAAAAACAACAAAAAAGGGGTGCAACACGGGGACTTCCAAGGAGGTCACCCATCCTAGTACTACTCTCGCTCAAGCACGCTTAATTGCGGAGTTCTGATGGGATCCGGTGCATTAGTGCTGGTATGATCGCACTCATTGGATTCTTGCGGAACAAATGTTTCATTGAGGGTACGCGGCCGCAGAGTCGCGCATACAACACGCCAGCTCCAAAGAGGTCGCAAGTTCGTAACTGACAGCTCGGAAGAGGCAAGCTAAGCGTGCGTTATGGACGGCAGCTCGACCACCTTCATCGCCTCGTGCAAGCAGGGGGTTTCATCCGTGTGTTGCAGCAAAAAAGGGCCTCTGATGTGGTTTTCAGGGCCAGGAGGCATCCGTACGGGAATTTCGGTAATTTCGAGTGAACATGGGCGGAGGGCCTGACTTGGATGCTTTTCCTCGTCCTGGTCAGTTCTCATCCGACGGCCACGGCAAATGAAACGAGAAAGATCGGTGCTTTTAAGAAAGCAAAAAACATCGAAAAAGGGGTGCAACACGAGGGCTTCCCAGGAGGTCACCCATCCTAGTACTGCTCTCGCCCAAGCACGCTTAACTGCGGAGTACTGATGGGATCCGGTGCATTGGTGCAGGTTTGATCGCACCCATTGGATTTTTGCGGAACAAATTCTTTCTAGAGCGTACGCGGCTGCCGAGTTGCACATACAGTGTGCCAAATCTAAAGAGGTCGCAAGTTCGCAAGTTACAGCTCGGAAGCGGCGAGCTAAGAGTGCGGTACGGACGGTAGCTCGACCCTCTTCATCGACCCGTGCAAGCATGCACTTTCGTCCGCGTGTTGCAGTAAAATAGGGCCTCTATTGTGGTTTACAGGGCCAGGAGGCGTCCGTAGGGGAATTTCGGAAATTTCGGGTGAACAAGGGCGGAAGGTCGGACCTGGATGCTTTCTCCTCGTCCTGGTCGGTTCTTATCCGACGGCCACAGTAAATGAAACGAGAAGGATCGGTGCTTTAAAGAAAGTAAAAAGCAATGAAAAAGGGGTGCAACACGAGGACTTCCCAATAGGTCACCCATCCTAGTACTACTCTCACCCAAGCACGCTTAACTGCGGAGTTCTGATGGGATCCGGTGCACTAGCGCTGGTATGATCGCACCATTGGATTCTTGCGGAACAAATGTTTCATTGAGTCTACGCGGCTGCCGAGTCCCGCATGCAGCGGGCCAAATCTAAAGAGGTCGCAAGTTCGTAACTGACGGCTCGGAAGCGGCGAGCTATGCGTGCGTTACGGATGGTAGCTCGACCACCTTCATCGCCCCTTGCCGGCGTGGGGTTTCGTCCTTGCGTTGCCGTAAAAAAGGTCCTTTGAAGTGGTTTTAAGGGCCAAGAGTCGTCCGAAGGGGAATTTTGGTCATTTCGACTGAACATGGACGAAAGGCCTGATTTGGACGCTTTTTCCTTGTCCTGGTCAGGTCTCATCCGACGCCCGCAGCAAATGAAACGAGAAGGATTAGTGCTTTTAAAAAAGGAAAAAAAACGAAAAAGGGGTGCAACATGAGCGCTTCCCACGAGGTCACCCATCCTACTACTACTCTTGCCCAAGAACGCCTAACTGCGGAGTTCTGATGGGAGCCGCTGCATTAGTGCTGGTATGATCGCAGCCATTGGATTCTTGTGGAACAAATATTTCATTGAGCTACGCGGCCGCTGAGTAGCGCATAATGCGTGCCCGCTCTAAAGTGGTCGCAAGTTCGTAACTTACAGCTCGGAAGCGGCGAGCTAGGCGCGCGTTACGAATGGTAGCTCGACCACCTTCATCGCCCCTTGCCAGCGTGGGGTTTCGTCCCTGTGTTGCTGTAAAAAAGGGCCTTTGAAGTGGTTTTCAGAGCCAAGAGTCGTCGAGAGAGGAATTTTGGTCATTTCGACTGAGCATGGCCGAAAGGCCTGATTTGGATGCTTTTTCCTCATCCTGGTCAGATGTCATCCGACGCCCACAGCAAATGAAATGAGAAGGATCGTTGCTTTTAAAAAACAAAAAAAAAACGAAAAAGGGGGGCAATACGAGGACTTCCCAGGAGGTCACCCATCCTAGCACAACTTTCGCCCGAGCACGCTTAACTGCGGAGTTCTGATGGGCTCCGGTGCATTGGTGCTGGCATGATCGCACCCATTGGATTCTTGCGGAACAAATCTTTTATAGAGTGTACGCGGCTGCAGAGTCGCACATACAGCGCGCCAAATCTAAAGAGATCGCAAGTTCGCAACTGACAGCTCGGAAGCGGCGAGCAAAGAGTGCGTTACGGACGACAGCTCGACCACCTTCGTCGCCCTGTGCAAGCATGGGGTTTCGTCCGTGTGTTGCAGTAAAAAGGGGCCTCTTATGTGCTTTTCAGGGCCAGGAGCCGTCCGCAGAGGAATTTCAGAAATTTCGAGTGAACAAGGCCGGAAGGCCTGATTTGGATGCTTTTTCCTCGTCCTAATCAGTTCTCATCCGACGGCCACAGCAAATGAAACGAGAAATATCGGTGTTTTTAAGAAAGGAAAAAACAACGAAAAAGGGGTGCAACACGAGAACTTCCCAGGAGGTCAACCATCCTAACACGAGAACATGGGCGGGGGGCCTGATTTGGATTCTTTTTCCTCGTCCTGGTCAGTTCTCATCCGAAGGCAACAGCAAATGAAACCAGAAAGATCGGTGCTTTTTAGAAAGAAAAAACGACGAAAAAGGGGTGCAACACGAGGACTTCCCAGGAGGTCACCCATCCTAGTACTACTCTCGCCCAAGCACGCTTAACTATGGAGTTCTGACGGATCCAGTGCATTAGTGCTGGTATGCTCGCACCCACTGAATTCTTGCGAAACAAATGTTTCATTGAGGGTACGAGGCCGAAGAGTCGCGCATACAGCACGCTAGCTCTAAAGAGGTCGCAAGTCCGTAACTGACAGCTCGGAAGCGGCGAGCTAAGCGTGAGTTACGGACGGTAGCTCGACCACCTTCATCGCCCCTTGCCAGCGTGGGGTTTCGTCCATGTGTTGCTGTAAAAAAGGGCCTCTGAAGTGGTTTTCAGGGCCAAGAGCCGTCCGTAGGGGAATTTTGGTCATTTCGACTGAACATGGACGAAGGGCCTGATTTGGATGCTTTTTCCTCGCCCTGGCGAGGTCTCCTCCGACCCCCACAGCAAATGAAACGAGAAGGATCTGTGGTTTTAAAAAAGGAAAAAAACGAAAAAGGGGTGCAACACGAGCGCTTCCCAGGAGGTCACCCATCCTACTACTACTCTTGCCCAAGCACGCTTAACTGCGGAGTTCTGATGGGATCCGCTGCATTAGTGCTGGTATGATCGCAGCCATTGGATTCTTGCGGAACAAATGTTTCGTTGAGTGTACGCGGCCGCTGAGTCGCGCTTAATGCACGCCGGCTCTAAAGAGGTCGCAAGTTCGTAACTTACAGGTCGGAAGCGGCGAGCTAGGCATGCGTTACGGATGGTAGCTCGACCACCTTCATCGCCTCTTGCCAGCGTGGGGTTTCGTCCTTGTGTTGCTGTAAAAAAGGGCCTCTGAAGCGGTTTTCAGGGCCAAGAGTCGTCGGTAGGGGAATTTTAGTCATTTCGACTGAACATGGCCGAAAGGCCTGATTTGGATGGCCTTTTCCTCATCCTGGTCAGGTCCCATCCAACGCCCACGGCAAATGAAACGAGAAGGATTGGGGCTTTTAAAAGAGAAAAAAAAAACGAACAAGGGTTGCAACACGAGGACGTCCCGAAAGGTCACCCATCCCAGTACTACTCTCGCCCAAGCATGCTTAACTGCGGAGTTCTGATGGGATCCGGTGCATCAGTGCTGGTATGATCGCACCCATCGGAATCTGGCGGAACAAGTCTTTTATAGAGCGTACGCGGCTGCCGGGTCGCACATACAGCGCGCCAAATCTAAAGAGGTTGCAAGTTCGCAAGTTACAGCTCGGAAGCGGCGAGCTAAGAGTGCGTTACGGACGGTCGCTCGACCCCCTTCATCGCCCCGTGCAAGCATGGTCTTTCGTCCGTGTGTTGCAGTAAAATGGAACCTCTAATGTGGTTTTCAGGGCCAGGAGGCGTCCGTAGGGGAATTTTGGTAATTTCGAGCGAACATAGGCGGAAGGCCTGATTTGGATGCTCTTTCCTCGTCCTGGTCAGTTCTCATTCGATGGTCACAGCAAATGAAACGAGAAAGATCGGTGCTTTTTAAGGGGGGAAAAAACAACAAAAAAGGGGTGCAACACGAGGACTTCCCAGGAGATCACCCATCCTTGTACTACTCTCGCCCAAGCACGCTTAACAGCGGAGTTCTGATGGGATCCGGTGCATTGGTGCTGGTTTGATCGCACGCATTGGATTTTTGCAGAACTAATCTTTCATAGAGGGTACGCGGCTGCTGAGTCGCACATACAGCGCGCCAAATCTAAAGAGGTCGCAAGTTCGCAACTTACAGCTCGGAAGCGGCGAGCTAAGAGTGCGCTACGGACGGTCGCTCGACCCCATTCATCGCCCCGTGCAAGCATGGGCTTTCGTCCGGGTGTTGCAGTAAAATGGGGCCTCTCATTTGGTTTTCAGGGCCAGGAGGCGTCCGTTGGGGAATTTCGGAAATTTCGAGTGAACAAGGGCGGAAGGTCGGACTTGGATGCTTTTTCCTCGTCCTGGTCAGTTCTCATCCGAAGGCAAAAGCAAATGAAACGAGAAAGATCGGTGCTTTTTAGAAAGAAAAAACGACGAAAAAGGGGTGCAACGCGAGGGCTTCCCAGGAGGTCACCCATCCTAGGACTACTCTCGCCCAAGCACGCTTAACTGCGGAGTAATGATGGGATCCTGTGCATTAGTGCTGGTATGATCGCACCCATTGGATTCTTGTGGAACAAATGTTTCATTGAGGGTACGCGGCCGCAGAGTCGCGCATACAGCACGCCAGCTCCCAAGAGGTGCAAGTTCGCAACTGACAGCTCGGAAGAGGCGAGCTAAGCGTGTGTTACGGACGGTAGCTCGACCGCCTTCATCGCCCCGTGCAAGCATGGGGTTTCATCCGTGTGTTGCAGTAAAAAAGGGCCTCTGATGTGGTTTTCAGGGCCAGGAGGCGTCCGTAGGGGAATTTTGGTAATTTCGAGCGAACATGGGCAGAAGGCTGATTTGGATGCTTTTTCCTCGTCCTGGTCAGTTCTCATCCGACGGCCACAGCAAATGAAACGAGAAAGATCGGTGCTTTTTAAGGAAGAAAAAAACAACAAAAAAGGGGTGCAACACGAGGACTTCCCAAGAGGTCACCCATCCTAGTGCTACTCTCGCCCCAGCACGCTTAACTGTGGAGTTCTGATGGGATCCGGTGCATTGGTGTCGATTTGATCGCTCCCATTGGATTTTTGCGGAACAAATCTTTTATAGAGCGCACGCTGCTGCCGAGTCGCACATACAGCGCGCCAAATCTAAAGAGGTCGCAAGTTCGCAACTTGCAGCTCGGAAGCGGCGAGCTAAGAGTGCGTTACGAACGGTCGCTCGACCCCCTTCATCGTCCCGTGCAAGCATGTGCTTTCGTCCGTGTGTTGCAGTAAAATGGGGGCTCTAATGTGGTTTTCAGGGCCAGGAGGCGTCCGTTGGGTAATTTCGGAAATTTCGAGGGAACAAGGGCGGAAGGTCGGACTTGGATGCTTTTTCCTCGTCCTGGTCAGTTCTCATCCGAAGGCAACAGCAAATGAAACGAGAAAGATCGGTGCTTTTTAGAAAGAAAAAACGACGAAAAAGGGGTGCAACACGAGGACTTCCCAGGAGGTCACCCATTCTAGTACTACTCTCGCCCAAGCACGCTCAACTGCGGAGTAATGATGCGATCCGGTGCATTAGTGCTGGTATGATCGCACCCATTGGATTCTTGCGGAACAAATGTTTCATTGAGGGTACGCGGCCGCAGAGTCGCGCATGCAGCACGGCAACTCCCAAGAGGTCGCAAGTTCGTAACTGACAGCTCGGAAGAGGCGAGCTAAGCGTGGGTTACGGACGGTACGTTGACCACATTCATCGCCCCGTGCATGCATGGGGTTTCGTCCGCGTGTTGCTGTGAAAAAGGGCCTCTGATGTGGTTTTCAGGACCAGGAGGCGTCCGTAGGGGAATTTCGGTCATTTCGAGTGAACATGGGCGGAGGGTTTGATTTGGATTGTTTTTCCTCGTCCTGGTCAGTTTTCATCCGAAGGCAACAGCAAATGAAACGAGAAAGGTCGGGGCTTTTTAGAAAGTAAAAAACGACGAAAAAGGGGTGCAATACGAGGACTTCCCAGGAGATCACCCATCCTAGTACTACGCTCGCCCAAGCACGCTTAACAGCGGAGTTCAGATGGGATCCGGTGCATTGGTGCTGGTTTGATCGCACGCATTGGATTTTTGCAGAGCTAATCTTTCATAGAGCGTATGCGGCTGCTGAGTCGCACATACAGCGCGCCAAATCTAAAGAGGTCGCAAGTTCGCAACTTACAGCTTGGAAGCGGCGAGCTAAGAGTGCGCTACGGACGGTCGCTTGACCCCATTCATCGCCCCGTGCAAGCATGGGCTTTCGTCCGTGTGTTGCAGTAAAATGGAGCCTCTCATGTGGTTTTCAGGGCCAGGAGGCGTCCGTTGGGGAATTTCGGAAATTTCGGGTGAACAAGGGCGGAAGGTCTGACTTGGATGCTTTTTCCTCGTCCTAGTCAGTTCTCATCCGACGGCCACAGCAAATGAAATGAGAAGGATCCGTGCATTTAAGAA
Organism: Carnegiea gigantea; assembly: GCA_029747015.1. NCBI lineage: Eukaryota > Viridiplantae > Streptophyta > Magnoliopsida > Caryophyllales > Cactaceae > Carnegiea > Carnegiea gigantea. The sequence continues at coordinate 77,438 of JAKOGI010001302.1, forward strand.
AGTAAAAAACAACGAAAAAGGGGTGCAACATGAGGACTTCCCAGGAGGTCACCCAGCCTAGTACTACTCTCGCCCAAGCACACTTAACTACGGAGTTTCTGATGGGATCCGGTGCATGGGTGCCAGTTTGATCGCACCCATTGGATTTTTGCGGAACAAATCTCTTATAGAGCGTATGCTGCTGTCGAGTCGCACATACAGCGCGCCAAATCTAAAGAGGTCGCAAGTTCGCAACTTACAGCTCAGAAGCGGCGAGCTAAGAGTGCGTTACGGACGGTCGCTCGACCCCTTCATCGCCCCGTGTAAGCATGGGCTTTCGTCCGTGTGTTGCAGTAAAATGGGGCCTCTAATGTGGTTTTCAGGGCCAGGAGGCGTCCGTTGGGGAATTTCGGAAATTTCGAGTGAACAAGGTCGGAAGGTCGGACTTGGATGCTTTTTCCTCGTCCTGGTCAGTTGTCATCCGACGACCACCGCAAATGAAACGAGAAGGATCGGTGCTTTTAAGAAAGTAAAAAGTAACGAAAAAGTGGTGCAACACGAGGACTTCCCAGGAGGTCACCCATCCTAGTACGACTCTCGCCCAAGCACGCTTAACTGCGGAGTTCTGATGGGATCCGGTGCATTAGGGCTGGTATGATCGCACCCATTGAACTCTTGCGGAACAAATGTTTCATTGAGGGAGCGCGGCCGCAGAGTCGTGCATACAGCACGTCAGCTCCAACGAGGTCGCAAGTTCGTAAGTGACAGCTCGGAAGAGACCAGCTAAGCGTGCGTTACGGACGGTATGTTGACCACATTCATCGCCCCGTGCATGCATGGGGTTTCGTCCGCGTGTTGCGGTGAAAAAGGGCATCTGATGTGGTTTTCAGGACCAGGAGGCGTCCGTAGGGGAATTTTGGTCATTTCGAGTGAACATAGGCGGAGGGCCTGCTTTGGATTGTTTTTCCTCGTCCTGGTGAGTTCTCATCCGAAGGCAACGGCAAATGAAACGAGAAAGATCGGTGCTTTTTAGAAAGAAAAAACGACGAAAAAGGGGTGCAATACGAGGACTTCCCAGGAGGTCACCAAACTAGTACTACTCTCGCCCAAGCACGCTTAACTGCGCAGTTCTGATGGGATCCGATGCATTTGTGCTGGTTTGATCGCACGTATTGGATTTTTGCGGAACAAATCTTTTATAGAGCGTACGCGGCTGCCGAGTCGCACATACAGCGCGCCAAATCTAAAGAGGTCGCAAGTTCGCAACATACAGCTCGCAAGCAGCGAGCTAAGATTGCGTTACGGACGGTCGCTCGACCCCTTCATCGTCCTGTGCAAGCATGGGCTTTCGTCCGTGTGTTGCAGTAAAATGGGGCCTCTAATGTGGTTTTCAGGGCCAGGAGGCGTCCGTAGGGGAATTTTGGTAATTTCGAGCGAACATGGGCGGAAGGCCTGATTTGGATTCTTTTTCCTCGTCCTGGTCAGTTCTCATCCGAAGGCAACAGCAAATGAAACGAGAAAGATCGGTGCTTTTTAGAATGAAAAAACGACGAAATAGGGGTGCAACACGAGGACTTCCCAGGAGGTCACCCATCCGAGTACTACTCTCGCCCAGGCACGCTTGACTGCGGAGTTCTGATGGGATCCGGTGCATTAGTGCTGGTATGATCGCACCCATTGGATTCTTGCGGAACAAATGTTTCATTGAGGGTACGCGGCCGCAGTGTCGCGCATACAGCACGCCAGCTCCAAAGAGGTCGCAAGTTCGTAACTGACGGCTCAGAAGAGGCGAGCTAAGCGTGCGTTACGGACGGTAGCTCGACCCTCTCCATCGCCCCCTGCAAGCATGGGCTTTCGTCCGTGTGTTGCAGTAAAATGGGGCCTCTCAAGTGGTTTTCAGGGCCAGGAGGCGTCCGTTGGGTAATTTCGGAAATTTCGAGTGAATAAGGGCGGAAGGTTGGACTTGGATGCTTTTTCCTCGTCCTGGTCAGTTCTCATCTGACGACCACAGCAAATGAAGCGAGAAGGATCCGCGCGTTTAAGAAAGTAAAAAACAACGAAAAAGGGGTGGAACATGAGGACTTCCCAGGAGGTCGCCCATCCTAGTGCCACTCTCCCCCAAGCACGCTTAACTGCGGAGTTCTGATGGGATCCGGTGCATTAGTGCTGGTATGATCGCACCCATTGGATTCTTGCGGAACAAATGTTTCATTGAGTCCACGCGGCGGCCGAGTCGCACATGCAGTGCCCCAAATCTAAAGAGGTCGCAAGTTCGTAACTGACAGCTCGGAAGCGGCGAGCTATGCGTGCGTTACGGATGGTAGCTCGACCACCTTCATCTCCCCCTTGCCAGCGTGGGGTTTTGTCCCTGTGTTGCTGTGGAAAAGGGCCGCTGAAGTGCTTTTTAGGGCCAAGAGTCGTCCGTGGGGGAATTTTGGTCATTTCGACTGAACATGGACGAAAGGCCTTATTTGGATGCTTTTTCCTCGTCCTGGCCAGGTCTCATCCGACGCCCACAGCAAATGAAACGACAAGGATCAGCGTTTTTAAAAAAGGAAACAAACGAAAAGGGGGTGCAACACGAGCGCTTCCCAGGAGGTCGACCATCCTACTACTACTCTTGCCCGAGCACGCTTAACTGCGGAGTTCTGATAGGATCCGCTGCATTAGTGCTGGTACGATCGCAGCCATTGGAGTCTTGCGGAACAAATGTTTCGTTGAGTGTACGCCGGCCGCTGAGTCGCGCTTAATGCACGCCGGCTCTAAAGAGGTCGCAAGTTCGCAACTTATACGTCGGAAGCGGAGAGCTAGGCGTGCGTTACGGATGGTAGCTCGACCACCTTCATCGCCCCTTGCCAGCGTGCGGTTTCGTCATTGTGTTGCTGTAAAAAAAGAGTCTCTGAAGTGGTTTTCAGGGCCAAGAGTCGTCTGTAGGGGAATTTTGGTAATTTCGAGCGAACATGGGCGGAAGGCCTGATTTGGATGCTTTTTCCTCGTCCTGGTCAGTTCTCATCCGACGGCCACAGCAAATGAAATGAGAAAGATCGGTGCTTTTTAAGCAAGAAAAAAACAACAAAAAAGAGGTGCAACATGAGGACCTCCCAGGAGGTCACCCATCCTAGTACTACTCTCGCCCAAGCACGCTCAACTGCGGAGTTCTGATGGGATCCGGTGCATTGGTTCCGGTTTGATCGCACCCATTGGATTTTTGCGGAACAAATCTTTTATAGAGCGTAAGCGGCTGCCGAGTCGCGCATACAGCGCGCCAAATCTAAAGAGGTCGCAAGTTCGCAACTTACAGCTCGGATCGGCGAGCTAAGAGTGCGTTACGGACGGTCGCTCGACCCCCTTCATCGCCTCGTGCAAGCATGGGCTTTCGTCCGTGTGTTGCAGTAAAATGGGGCCTCTCATGTGGTTTTCAGGGCCAGGAGGCGTCCGTTGGGGAGTTTCGGAAATTTCGAGTGAACAAGGGTCGAAGGTCGGACTTGGATGCTGTTTCCTCGTCCTGGTCAGTTCTCATCAGACCGCCACAGCAAATGAAACGAGAAGGATCGGTGCTTTTAAGAAAGTACAAAGCAACGAAAAAGGGGTGCAACACGAGGGCTTCCTAGGAGGTCACCCATCCTAGTATTACTCTCGCCCAAGCACGCTTAACTGCGGAGTTCTGATGGGATCCGGTGCATTAGTGCCGGTATGATCGCACCCATTGGATTCTTGCAGAACAAATGTTTCATTGAGGGTACACGGCCGCAGAGTCGCGCATACAGCACGCCAGCTCCAAAGAGGTCGCAAGTTCGTAACTGACAGCTCGGAAGAGGGGAGCTAAGCGTGCGTTACGGACGGTAGCTCGACCCCCTTCATCGCCCCGTGCAAGCATGGGGTTTCATCCGTGTGTTGCAGTAAAAAAAGGGCCTCTGATGTGGTTTTCAGGGCCAGGAGGCGTCCGTAGGGGAATTTTGGTAATTTCGAGCTAACATGGGCGGAAGGCCTGATTTGGATGCTTTTTCCTCGTCCTGGTCAGTTCTCATCTGACGGCCACAGCAAATGAAACGAGAAAGATCGGTGCTTTTTAAGGAAGAAAAAAACAACAAAAAAGGGGTGCAACACGAGGACTTCCAAGGAGGTCACCCATCCTAGTACTACTCTCGCCCAAGCACGCTTAACTGCGGAGTTCTGATGGGATCCGGTGCATTAGTGCTGGTATGATCGCACCATTGGATTCTTGCGGAACAAATGCTTCATTGAGGGTACGCGGCCGCAGACTCGCGCATACAGCACGCCAGCTCCAAAGAGGTCACAAGTTCGTAACTGACAGCTCGGAAGAGGCGAGCTAAGCGTGCGTTACGGACGGTAGCTCGACCCTCTCCATCGCCCCCTGCAAGCATGGGCTTTCGTCCGTGTGTTGCAGTAAAATGGGGCGTCTCAAGTGGTTTTCAGGGCCAGGAGGCGTCCGGTGGGGAATTTCGGAAATTTCGAGTGAACAAGGACGGAAGGTCGGACGTGGATGCTTTTTCCTCGTCCTAGTCAGTTCTCATCCGACGACCACAGCAAATGAAACGAGAAGGATCCGTGCGTTTAAGAAAGTAAAAAACAACGAAAAAGGGGTGCAACGTGAGGACTTCTAAGGAGGTCACCCATCCTAGTACTACTCTCGCCCAAGAACGCTTAACTGCGGAGTTCTGATGGGATCCAATGCATTGGTGCTGGTTTGATCGCACGCATTGGATTTTTGCGGAACAAATCTTTTATAGAGCGTACGCGGCTGCCGAGTCGCACATACAGCGCGCCAAATCTAAAGAGGTCGCAAGTTCGCAACTTACAGCTCATAAGCGGCGAGCTAAGAGTGCGTTACGGACGGTCGCTCGACCCCCTTTGTTGAATTAGTATATTCAGTTTTGATGACAATAAACCCAAGTGCAAAATGCTCTTACGTAATGTTGCTCCAAACAAAGTTCTCCAAACTGGCATACACTGTTAGTGGTCTTCCTAGGAACTTTTGGGCAGAAGCTTTGAACACATCATGTTACATTATGAATAGATGTATGATTAGACCTATTTTGAACAAAACTCACTACGAACTCTTCAAAGGCAGAAAGCCCAACATTATGCATTTGAGAACATTTGGTTGTAGGTGTTTTGTGCATAATCATAGGAAGGATGCTTTAGGAAAGTTTGATCCCAGGAGTGATGAGGCAATATTTCTCGGTTATTCCTCTCACAGCAAGGCAAACAAAGTCTTTCCTTGTGCGTTGAGGAAAGTGCGCATGTGCTTTTTGATGAATCTAACACTTTGAATAAGAATGGTGCACAGGAAGAAGAGTTTGAATTAAGTCTTATCCGAAAAGAAGGGTTGCCCTATGAGAGACAAGGTAAGAACACCATAGAGACAACAGGCCCAGAAGTTGTTCCTCAAAACGGCAAGCAAGGTGAACACCAAACAGGGGGAAACACCGTTGAACCCTGTTCGGGACCATGTTCTTCAGGAACAGGCTTACAAACAGGTGCAGAAACAGGCTCAGGAGGTGTTCGTGAGCCTGATTCTCCAAATATTCCGGCTAGAGTAGAGCATGTGTCTGTGGATCCACTTACTCCACGACCATGGAAGCACCATAGTTCACACCCCCTTGATCAAATTCTATCTGATATTAACAGTGGAGTGCAAACTAGGTCTAAGCTTAAGAATTTCTGTGCTTTCTATGCTTTTCTCTCTAACATTGAGCCAAAGAATGTGAATGAAGCTCTTGCAGATTCAGATTGGGTCACGGCAATGCAAGAAGAGCTCCATCAATTTGAAAGAAACAGAGTATGGCACCTGGTACCTAAACCTGCAGAGAGAGCAATCATTGGAACCAAGTGGATGTTCCGAAACAAACTGGATGAGTCAGGAACAGTTACTAGGAACAAGGCACGGCTGGTTGTTCAAGGGTATAACCAAGAAGAAGGGATCGATTATGAAGAAACCTTTGCACCAGTTGCTAGAATTGAGGCTATTCGAATCCTAATAGCCTTTGCAGCTCATATGGAAATCAAGCTATATCAAATGGACGTGAAAAGTGCATTCCTAAACGGATACCTTAAAGAAGAGGTGTATGTCAAACAACCCCCTGGTTTTGAAAACAGTGAATTTCCTAACCATGTTTTCAAACTTGACAAAGCTCTTTATGGTTTAAAACAAGCTCCTAGAGGTTGGTATGAACGTTTGTCAAGTTTTTTACTTGAAAATAATTTTAGAAGAGGCAAGGTAGACAATACCTTGTTTCTAAAATCTAAGGGGGAACATTTATTGATTGTCCAAATATATGTTGATGACATTATATTTGGTGCAACTCATCATGATTTATGCAATGAATTTTCAAATATGATGAGGAGTGAGTTTGAGATGAGCATGATGGGTGAGCTTAACTTTTTCTTAGGCTTACAAATCAAGCAAACTCCAAACGGCACCATGATCCATCAACAAAAGTATATCAAGGAGCTACTTAAGCGTTTTGGGATGGAGTCAGCCAAATCCATAGACACTCCTATTTCTCCTTCAACCAAGTTGGTTATGGATGATGAGAGTCCCTCAGTTGAGGAGAAACTCTATAGGGGCATGATTGGGTCACTCCTATACCTAACCGCTAGTAGACCGGATATTGTTTTTAGTGTTGGTTTATGTGCCCGTTTTCAGTCTAATCCTAAGGAAACTCATCTTAAGGCTGTTAAACGGATACTAAGATATTTGAAGCATACACCCAATTTAGCTTTATGGTATCCTAGAGGTTGCAATTTTGATCTTGTTGGATATGCTGACGCTGACTATGCTGGATTCCTAGTTGATAGAAAGAGTACCTCAGGTATGGCTCACTTTCTTGGACCTTGTTTGGTATCTTGGGCTACCAAGAAGCAACATTCAGTTGCCATGTCCACAGCAGAAGCTGAATATGTTGCAGCAGCTTCATGTTGTGCTCAACTGTTGTGGATAAGACAACAGCTTAAGGACTTTTGTGTTGATACTGGATGCATTCCTATTTTTTGTGATAACACAAGTGCAATTAACATTGCCAAAAATCCATGTCAACATAAAAGAACAAAGCATATTGACATTCGACATCATTTCTTGAGAGATAATGTTGAAAAGGGTTTAATTTCTATGAATTTTTGCACAACGGAAAATCAAATTGCTGATATATTCACTAAGGCACTAGCTAGAGATCAATTTGAGAGAAATAGACTGGAACTAGGGTTGGTAAGAACACCCTGAGATACTTGTTTCCAAGACATGAACTAGGTTTGGTAAAAACAACCTCTACACCTTGTTCTCTCCCCTTGTTTGCAAATCTTATTAGCAACTGATGTGATTTATGTACAATGAGTGCATACACTCGAATTGCGTGCGTTTTTTTTTAATTTATACAAAGAGTGCAGCATAAGGGGATGTACTAAGGATCACTGGAGCAGCTCTGCCACCCCTAGTACCAATGAGTCAAATCAAGATCAAACGGCGAAGAACAGGCAGGTATCTTGATCGAACGGAAAGAACAGGTACGTCCCTTGGTTGTTCGATGCATATGGGAATGTGTTTTCTTTAAACCTCCCTCCTTACCAAGGCACACGCCTTTAATGTTCTCACCCGTTGCAAACCTAGAGATCTTTAAAAGATTTTGGGTGCTCTCTCTCTCTTTAAATGCCCTGTTCTCAGTTCGTCTTTTCATCTGACTTCTTCTCGCTCAAAAGCAAACCCTGCAAACAGCCTTAAACCCTAATCTCTCTCCTCTAGCAACAATGGCTTCCAACAACACCTCTCACTCAAAAGCCCTGGTTCTTGCGTCCTCAATCCCTGCTCCCCCTCGCCCAATCCTGTACAAGCCTTTCAGATTTCTGAAATGCTTGTTCCTAAAGTCAGTCGGGATAGGGATGGACGATATTCCCTTCAATTGTGGAAGGGAATTGGTGTTTCTTGTGGGGTCAGTTGCATGTCCCATTAAAGTAGAGTCGGAGGGTGCACCATCGGGGCCTCAAGACAAAATCTTGGAAACCCCTGAAGGGTTTAGTGATAATTTCGAACCCTGTTCTTTTGGGCTGTTTCCTTGAACAGTGCCAGAAACAGCGAAAGACTCTTTTGACGCCGTGTGTGTGGAGGATCTGAATGTCGATTTCCGAGGGAATTCGAATGAGACATCAGAGGAGAGTCAGGAGAAGGATTCTCTCCCTGAGCCTGAACTCACTACTCCGGTTGCTCAAACCGGAGAGAAAAGGAAAAGGGTGAAAATAGTGGCCAGGCGCAGCAGAACGCCAAGAACAAGGCCACAACCAAGGTCTCAGCCCTCTCAAACTCCCTCTTCTCCAAAATCCTCCAAGCCTTCTCGCAAATCTGCAAGAATACCTTTTCAATCCGCTCCCCATATCTCCAAACCCTCTGCTCCAATCATCGAGGAGATTTCCTCTTCTTCTACCGAGGGGTTCTCGAGTTCTGACTCTGAAAACACCTTTTCAAACAGGGGACACCGGTGTTCTCCGAGTCCTCTGAAGATCAAGCCCCTCAAAAATCAACCTCTAAACCTGCTGTGAAGCCCTCTCCTGCAAACTCACCCCTCAAAAGAAAGCCCAGAACAGCTCCCCTACCAGACGCTACCACCTCTGTTCCTCCTCCCAAACGCCCAAAGAAGTCCACTCCCTCTCCTATGTCTGACAAGCATGCACAATTGCTTAAGCGCAATGTCGTCAGGGGGAAGGTAGTAAATGTACGTTTTTTCGAGGAACAGGGTCTGGGGGTGTTCCTGAACAAGTTGCGAGTCCAAGGCTGGCTCGACTTGTTTGCAAACACCCAGTTGGGGTGTTCTGTGCCTGAGTTGGCTGAGTTTTACGCCAACTGCAGTGTCACCAAAGGGGTGGTGACAAGTTTTGTGAATGGGCAAGGCATTAAGGTTGATGCGCCCACTCTTGGGAAAATATTGGGGGTGCCCTCACAAGGCTTTGCTGTGTATGTGAGGGAAGACAAGACTGCCCTGGCAACAGCCAGGCTCCTAGAGGTGTCCCAACGCCTCAGTCAGAAACAGGGCCTGAGAACACCCCTCTCGGTTAAGAAGGGTGAAATGACCTCCCTGCACCAACTACTGTTTATGTTCACCATCAAGAACATAATTCCGCGAGGTCAAGGGTGAAACTCAGCAGATGCCCTCGCACAATGTCTAGTGGACCTACTGGATCGGGAGGAACCAATAAACCTCCCTGCAATCATGATTCGCCACATAGGGCGAATTGCGAACACCACCCGAGCCCATGATCTTGGCTATGGGTTTCTGCTGACAAGGGTGTTTGAGCACTTTGGGATAGCGCTCACACGGAGAGTGGCGGCCCAAATCATTGATGAGATTGGGATTGACACCCTGCTAGGGTGTGGCTATGAGGTTGGCGAAGGGTCAGTCTCCAAACAGGGTCGTCGACCACCTCGACCACCTGTTTCTGGGCAACCTTCCATCAAGGTTGAGGCTGTTCTTGAGGACAATGCTCGCCTCAAGGATGAGCTCTCCGCCGTCAAGGCTGCTCTTGCTGAGGAACAAGCCCTCTCCGCCAAACGCCATGAAGATTTGCTTGCCCTTCTCTCCACCCTTGCCCCCAGTATTCCTCCTCTGCAAACGAAACCACCCCCTGCTCCCTGATTGTCTAGGCTGGTCTCTAGTCTCCTCCTCCTCCTCTCTTCGTTTTGTTGTTTTGGCATTGTACTACTTTTCTTTGCAATGAAATATCTATTTGCAATACTTTATCTGCTTTTCTTGCAACCGTCCTGTTGTTCTTGCTTTTTAATGATGCCCAAAGGGGGAAGAACAGTGTAACCTATTGACAAAGTATGACGAATGAGCCTGACCTTGACTCGATAGGGTGGGTTGACCTCTAACTCCTTGTACCTACGTGGATCCCTATCAGCATTTAATTTTTTTTTTAATATGGACACTTGGTTTGTCATCATCAAAAAGAGGGAAATTGATGAATTAGTATATTCAGTTTTGATGACAACAAACCCAAGTGTAAAATGCTCTTAAGTAATGTTGCTCCAAATAAAGTTCTCCAAACAAGCATACACTGTTATTTTCAATATGCGTTTTAACTTGTTTGCTGAATGTTGAGAACAAGTCTTAAGAACAGGTCTCATACCTTGATGACTCACGCTCAAGTCAAGAACACCACCTCAATGAGTTGATTGTGTGTTAAGATCAGTTCCTGAACTCAAGCAATACAAGAACAACCTGGCAAACAGGCTAGGTGTTTCAAGGACAATCCAGCAAACAGGCCTTTCTGAACTCAAGCGATACAAGAACAACCTGGCAAACAGGTTGGTCTAGGTGGTTGGGGCAGCGTATTTGTCTTGAACAAGATGACTGGATCTACAACAAGATGTCTTGGGTAATTTAGGTTTTATTTTTTAGACTCTTGTTAATATGCCAATCTTGAAAAGTCTCTAACTAACCACTCTTGAATTGGTTGCGCTATTTGCTTCAGAACACAACAGGGTACCTAGAGTGTTTCTGAACTGCAACGGCCAAAGCCGGTCACTTTGGAAAACTTATTTTGGTTCGCCAAAAGCTCTAATATATTTTGATAAAATTCCAAGACAGCAATTTAAGCTGTAGGAAATCTCTTGATATGAAAATCACTTGGGAGATTTGCAAAACTGATTTTGGAAAATATTTACCAAAACCGAAAATATTTCTCTCTTATCCTTTGGAAAGTGATTAATTCAAAATTCAAGCTGAGATTCTTTTCCAGGTATTTCACGGCTATTTTTAAGGGGAAAAGATAGTCTTTTATCCTCCAAAATCAAATCCCTACAATATTGGGAAACTCTATCCTCATTGGATCTTTTAGCCGTTGGAATTCTCTGTGCTAAGCAAAAATCTCTCTTTGCTAAACATAGCTGATTTTATCACTTCTCCTTGTTTTTGACCGTTGGATTTTTTGTTTAAAAACTCAACATTTCACTCCCATTCATTAGAGAAGAAAAAACGAGAAACATACACAACATACGCAAAAAGGGAGAAGTGCAAAAGCGGTTTTTCTAGTGAGAAGAATTTTTCGAGCTACTCTTGAGAAAAGAAAAACCGAGACAAGTTGTGTTTAAGCTGAGCTTTCAAGATATTGGCATACTAGGACCTCATTGTACCTTACATCTGCTTAAATCAGAAGCACCCCCGTAAGGTGTTTTGTAACCCTGATCTTGGATCAAAAAAGTGAGTGAGTGGTCCTCAGTCGTGTGGACTTTGGACGTGTCCAATCTGGTGAGATTTGGACGTGGTGTAACCTTTCTTAGAAAAGAAGGTTACGTGGTTGCAAGTTGTAACAAGGTGTGTTACATTTGTAACGTGTGAAGCCCGTTAGTGAAAGTGGTTAAATCCTACACGAGGTAGGTCGTGGTTTTTCACACCTCAGTTGGGCTAGAGGTGTTTTCCACGGAAAAATTGTGTGTGCTTTATTTCCGCATTTATCTTGTTGATTTTCGCCTTTAAGCAAATTGAAAACATCTGGTGCAAACAAGTCAGAAGGTTGTTTGTAATTCAAGAACAACCTCTGCAATCAGAAGGGTGTTTGTCAGTAAGTACGCGAAAATCGAACACCACAATTCACCCCCCTCTTGTGGGTAAGTACTCCTAAATTCAACAAGTGGTATCAGAGCAGGTTCTCTCACAAAAGGGCTAACACCTTGAGAGATTCTGAAGATGAGTACACCACAAGGAATCCTTGAAGGGCAATCCATTACTCGGCCACCCTATTTCAACGGCCAACATTATAGTTGGTGGAAGAATAGGATGGAGAACTATATTCAGGCAGAAGATTATGAGTTATGGATGCTCATCAAGAACGGGCCCCTTGTTCCCACCAAGGTGCTTGAAGATGGTAAGAAGGTTCCCAAGGAACCCATAGAGTTTGATGCTGAAGACTATAAGAAAATGGAAAAGAATGCCAAGGCCAAGAAGCTATTATATTTTGGCCTAGGTCCAGATGAATATACACGTATCTCGGAGTGTGAGTCAGCCCAGGAGATATGGAATGCCCTCCAAGTAGCTCATGAAGGAACAAGTCAAGTCAAACAATCACGTATTGAGCTACTCATGAGGCAATATGAGTTGTTTGATATGGGTGATCGTGAGAACGTGATGGATATGTACACACGCTTCACCCACATAACAAACGGGCGCGCGACCCCCTTCATCGCCCCGTGCAAGCATGGGCTTTCGTCCGTGTGTTGCAGTAAAATGGAGCCTCTCATGTGGTTTTCAGGGCCAGGAGGCGTCCGTTGGGGAATTTCGGAAATTTCGAGTGAACAAGGGCAGAAGGTCGGACTTGGATGCTTTTTCCTCGTCCTGGTCAGTTCTCATCAGACGGCCACAGCAAATGAAACGAGAAGGATCGGTGCTTTTAAGAAAGTAAAAAGCAACGAAAAAGGGGTGCAACACGAGGACTTCCCAGGAGGTCACCCATCCTACTACTACTCTCGCCCAAGCACGCTCAACTGCGGAGTTCTGATGGGATCCGGTGCATTAGTGCTGGTATGATCGCACCCATTGGATTCTTGCGGAACAAATGTTTCATTGAGTCCACGCGGCTGCCGAGTCGGGCATGCAGCACCTCAAATCTAAAGAGGTCGCAAGTTCGTAACTGAAAGCTCGGAAGCGGCGAGCTATGCGTGCGTTACAGATGGTAACTCGACCACCTTCATCGCCCCTTGCCAGCGTGGGGTTTCGTCCCTGTGTTGCTGTAAAAAAGGGCCTCTGAAGTGGTTTTTAGGGCCAAGAGTCGTCCGTAGGGGAATTTTGGTCATTTCGACTGAGCATGGACGAAAGGCCTGATTTGGATGCTTTTTCCTCGTCCTGGCCAGGTCTCATCCGACGCCCACAGCAAATGAAACGAGAAGGATCAGTGTTTTTAAAAAAGGAAAAAAACGAAAAAGGGGTGCAAAACGAGCGCTTCCTAGGAGGTCACCCATCCTACTACTGCTCTTGCCCAAGCACACTTAACTGCGGAGTTCTAATGGGATCCGCTGCATTTGTGCTGGTATGATCGCAGCCATTGGATTCTTGCGGAACAAATGTTTCGCTGAGGGTACGCAGCCGCTGAGTAGCGCTTAATGCACGCCGGCTCTAAGGAGGTCGCAAGTTCGTAACTTATAGGTCGGAAGCGGAGAGCTAGGCGTGCGTTGCGGATGGTAGCTCGACCACCTTCATCGCCCCTTGCCAGCGTGTGGTTTCGTCCTTGTGTTGCTGTAAAAAAAGGGCCTCTGAAGTGGCTTTCAGGGCCAAGAGTCGTTTGTAGGGGAATTTTGGTCATTTCGACTGAACGTGGCCGAAAGGCCTGATTTGGATGGCTTTATCCTCATCCTGGTCAGGTCCCATCCAACGCCCATAGTAAATGAAACGAAAAGGATCGGTGCTTTTAAAAAAGAAAAAACACGAACAAGGGTTGCAACACGAGGACTTCCCAGGAGGCCACTCATCCTAGTACTGCTCTTGCCCAAGCACGCTTAACTGCGGAGTTCTGATGGGATCTGGTGCATTGGTTCTGGTTTGATCGCACCCATTGGATTTTTGCGGAACAAATCTTTTATGGAGCGTACGCGGCTGCCGAGTCGCGCATACAGCACGCCAGCTCCAAAGAGGTCGCAAGTTCGTAACTGACAGCTCGGAAGAGGCGAGCTAAGCGTGCGTTACGGACGGTAGCTCGACCACCTTCATCGCCCCGTGTAGGCATGGGGGTTCATCCGTGTGTTGCAGTAAAAAAGGGCCTCTGATGTGGTTTTCAGGGCCAGGAGGCGTCCGTAGGGGGATTTTAGTAATTTCGAGCGAACATGGGCGGAAGGCCTGATTTGGATGCTTTTTCCTCGTCCTGGTCAGTTCTCATCCGACAGCCACAGCAAATGAAACGAGAAAGATCGGTGCTTTTTAAGGAAGAAAAAAACAACAAAAAAGGGGTGGAACACGAGGACTTCCCAAAAGGTCACCCATCCTACTACTACTCTCGCCCAAGCACGCTTAACTGCAGAGTTCGGATGGGATCCGGTGCATTAGTGCTGGTATGATCGCACCCATTGGATTCTTGCGGAACAAATGTTTCATTGAGTCCACGCGGCTGCCGAGTCGCGCATGCAGCGCCCCAAATCTAAAGAGGTCGCAAGTTCGTAACTGACAGCTCGGAAGCGGCGAGCTATGCGTGCGTTACGAATGGTAGCTCGACCACCTTCATCGTCCCTTGCCAGCGTGGGGTTTCGTCCCTGTGTTGCTGCAAAAAAGGGCCTTTGAAGTGGTTTTTAGGGCCAAGAGTCGTCCGTAGGGGAATTTAGGTCATTTCGACTGACCATGGACGAAAGGCCTGATTTAGATGCTTTTTTCTCGTCCTGGCCAGGTCTCATCCGACGCCCACAGCAAATGAAACGAGAAAGATCAATGTTTTTAAAAAAGGAAAAAACGAAAAAGGGGTGCAACACGAGCGCTTCCCAGGAGGTCACCCATCCTACTACTTCTCTTGCCCAAGCACGCTTAACTGCGGAGTTCTGATGGGATCCGCTGCATTAGTGCTGATATGATCGCAGTCGTTGGATTCTTGCGGAACAAATGTTTCGTTGAGTGTACGCGGCCGCCGAGTTGCGCTTAATGCACGCCGGCTCTAAAGAGGTCGCAAGTTCGTAACTTATAGGTCGGAAGCGGAGAGCTAGGCGTGCGTTGCAGATGGTAGCTCGACCACCTTCATCGCCCCTTGCCAGCGTGCGGTTTCGTTCTTGTGTTGCTGTAAAAAAAGGGCCTCTGAAGTGGTTTTCCGGGCCAAGAGTCGTCTGTAGGGGAATTTTGGTCATTTCGACTGAACATGGCCAAAAGGCCTGATTTGGATAGCTTTATCCTCATCCTGGTCAGGTCCCATCCAACTCCCACAGCAAATGAAACAAAAAGGATCGGTGCTTTTAAAAAAGAAAAAAAACGAACAAGGGTTGGAACCCGAGGACTTCCCAGGAGGTCACCCATCCTAGCACTTCTCTTGCCCAAGCACGCTTAACTGCGGAGTTCTGATGGGATCCGGTGTATTGGTGCTGGTTTGATCGCACCCACTGGATTTTTGCGGAACAAATCTTTTATAGAGCGTACGCGGCTGCCGAGTCGCACATACAGCGCGCCAAATCTAAAGAGGTCGCAAGTTCGCAACTTACAGCTCGGAAGCGGCGAGCTAAGAGTGCGTTACGGACGGTCGCTCGACCCCCTTCACCGCCCCGTGCAAGCATAGGCTTTCGCCCGTGTGTTGCGGTAAAATGGGGCCTCTAATGTGATTTTCAGGGCCAGGAGGCGTCCGTTGGGGAATCTCGGAAATTTCGAGTGAACAAGGGCGGAAGGTCGGACTTGGATGCTTTTTCCCCGTCCTGGTCAGTTCTCATCAGACAGCCACAGCAAATGAAACGAGAAGGATCGGTGCTTTTAAGAAAGTAAAAAGCAACGAAAAAGGGGCGCAACACGAGGACTTCCCAGGAGGTCACTCATCCCATTGCTACTCTCGCCCAGGCACGCTTAACTGCGGAGTTCTAATGGGATCCAGTGCAATAGTGTTGGTATGATCGCACCCATTGGGTTTTTGCGGAACAAATGTTTCATTGAGGTTACGCGGCCGCAGAGTCGCACATACAGCACGCCAACTCCAAAGTGGTCGCAAGTTTGTAACTGACAGCTCGGAAGAGGCGAGCTAAGCATGCGTTACGGACGGTAGCTCGACCACCTTCATCGCCCCGTACAAGCAGGGGGTTTCATCCGTGTGTTGCAGTAAAAAAGAGCATATGATGTGGTTTTCAGGGACAGGAGGCGTCCATAGGGGAATTTTGGTAATTTCGAGCGAACATGGGCGGAAGGCCTGATTTGGATGCTTTTTCCTCGTCCTGGTCAGTTCTCATCCCACGGCCACACCAAATGAAACGAGAAAGGTCGGCGCTTTTTAAGGAAGGAAAAAACAACAAAAAAAGGGTGCAACACGAGGACTTCCCAGGAGGTCAGCCATCCTAGTACTACTCTCGCCCAAGCACGCTTAACTGCGGAGTTCTGATGGGATTGGGTGCATTGGTGCTGGTTCGATCGCATCCATTGGATTTTTGCGGAACAAGTCTTTTACAGAGCGTACGCGGCTGGCGAGTCGCACATACAGCGCGCCAAATCTAAAGAAGTCGCAAGTTCGCAACTTACAGCTCGGAAGCGGCGAGCTAAAAGTGTGTTACGGACGGTCGCTGGACCCCCTTCATTGCCCCGTGCAGGCATGGGCTTTCGTCCGTGTGTTGCAGTAAAATGGGCCTCTAATGCGGTTTTCAGGGCCAGGAGGCGTCCGTTGGGAAATTTCGGAAATTTCGAATGAACAAGGGCGGAAGGTCGGACTTGGATGCTTTTTCCTCGTCCTGGTCAGTTCTCATCCGACGACCACGACAAATGAAACGAGAAGGATCGGTGCTTTTAAGAAAGTAAAAAACAACGTAAAAGGGTGCAACACTTTGACTTCCCAGGAGGTCACCCATCCTAGTAGTACTCTCGCCCAAGCACGCTTAACTGCGGAGTTCTGATGGGATCCGGTGCATTAGTGCTGGTATGATCGCACCCATTGGATTCTTGCGGAACAAATGTTTCATTGAGTCCACGCGGCTGCCGAGTCGCGCATGCAGCACCCCAAATCTAAAGAGGTCGCAAGTTCGTAACTGATAGCTCGGAAGCGACGAGCTATGCGTGCGTTACGGATGTTAGCTCGACCACCTTCATCGCCCCTTGCCAGCGCGGGGTTTCGTCCCTATGTTGCTGTAAAAAAGGGCCTCTGAAGTGGTTTTTAGGGCCAAGAGTGGTCCGTAGGGGAATTTTGGTCATTTCGACTGAACATGGCCGAAAGGCCTGATTTGGATACTTTTTCCTCATCCTGGCCATGTCTCATCCGACGCCCACAGCAAATGAAACGAGAAGGATCGGTACTTTTGAGAAAGAAAAAAACATCGAAAAAGGGGCGCAACACGAGGACTTCCCGGGAGGTCACCCATCCTAGTACTGCTCTCGCCCAAGCACGCTTAACTGCGGAGTTCTGGTGGGACCCGGTGCATTAGTGCTGGTATGATCGCACCCATTGGATTCTTGCGGAACAAGTGTTTCATTGAGGGTACGCGGCCGCGGAATCGTGCATGCAGTACGCCAGCTCCGAAGAGGTCACAAGTTCGTAACTGACAACTCGGAAGCGGCGAGCTAAGCGAGCGTTACGGACGGTAGATCGACCGCCTTCATCGCCCCGTGCACACTTGGGGTTTCGTCCGTGTGTTGCAGCAAAAAAGGGCCACTGATGTGGTTTTCAGGGCCAGGAGGAGTCTGCAGAGGAATTTCGGTAATTTCGAGCGAACAAGGGCGGAAGGCCTGATTTGGATGCTTTTTCCTGGTCCTGGTCACTTCTCATTCGACGGACACAGCAAACGACACGAGAAAGATCGGTGCTCTTAAAAAAGAAAATAACAACGAAAAAGGGGTGCAACACGAGGGCTTCCCAGGAGGTCACCCATCCTTGTACTACTCTAGCCCAAGCACGCTTAACTGCATAGTTCTGATGGGATCCGGTGCATTAGTGCTGGTATGATCGCACCCATTGGATTCTTGCGGAACAAATTTTCCATCAAGGGTACGCGGCCGCTGAGTCGCGCATACAACACGCCAGCTCCAAAGAGGTCGCAAGTTCATAACTGACAGCTCGGAAGCGGCGGGCTAAGCGTGTGTTACGGACGGTAGCTCGACCACCTTCATCGCCCCTCGCCAGCGTGGGGTTTCGTCCTTGTGTTGCTGTAAAAAAAGGGCCTCTGAAGTGGTTTTCAGCGTCATGAGTCATCCGGAGGGGAATTTTGGTCATTTCGACTGAACATGGCCGAAAGGTCTTATTTAGAAACTCTTTCCTCGTCCTGGTCAGGTCTCATCCGACGTCCACAGCAAATGAAGCGAGAAGGATCGGTGCTTTTAAAAAGAAAAAAAAAACGAAAAAAGGGGTGTAACACGAGGACTTCCTCGGAGGCCACCCATCCTAGTAGTACTTTCGCCCAAGCACGTTTAACTGCGGAGTTCTGATGGGATCTGAGGCATTAGTGCTGGTATGATCGCACCCATTGGATTCTTGCGGAACAAATCATCTATAGAGTGTACGCGGCTGCCAAGTCGCACATACAGCGCGCCAAATCTAAAGAGATCGCAAGTTTGTAACTGACAGCTCGAAAGCGGCGAGCTAAGCGTGCGCTACGGACAGTAGCTCGACCACCTTCATTGCCCCGTGCAAGCAGGGGGTTTCGTCCGTGTGTTGTGGTAAAAAAGGGCCTCTAATGTGGTTTTCAGCGGCAGGAGGTGTCCGTAGGGGAGTTCCGGTAATTTCGAGTGAACATGGGCGGAAGGCCTGATTTGGATGTTTTTCCTCATCCTGGTCAGTTCTCATCCGACGCCCACAGCAAATGAAACGAGAAAATCGGTGCTCTTAAAAAAGAAAATAACAACGAAAATGGGGTGCAACACGTGGGCTTCCCAGGAGGTCACCCATCCTAGTACTGCTCTTGCCCCAGCATGCTTAGCTGCGGAGTTCTGATGGGATCCGGTGCATCAGTGCTGGTATGATCGCACCCATTGGATTCTTGCGGAACAACTGTTTCATTGAGGGTACGCGGCCGTGGAGTTGTGCATAAAGCACGCCAGCTCCAAAGAGGTCGCAAGTTCGTAACTGACAGCTCGGAAGGGGCGAGCTAAGCGTGCGTTACGGACGGTTGCTCGACCACCTTCATCGCCCCCGTGCAAACATGGGGTTTCGTCCGTGTGTTGCAAAAAAAGGGCCGCTGATGTGGTTTTCAGGGCCAGGAGGCATCCGTAGGGGAATTCCGGTGATTTCGAGTGAACGTGGGGGGATGGTCTGATTTGGATGGTTTTTCCTCGTCCTGGTCAGTTCTCATCCGAGGGCCACAGCAAATGAAACAAGAAAGATCGGTGCTTTTAAGAAAGAAAAAAACGACAAAAAAGGTTTGCAACACGAGGACGTCCCAGACGGTCACCCATCCTAGTACTATTCTCGCCCAAGCACGCTTAACTGCGGAGTTCCGATGGGATCCGGTGCACTAGTGCTGGTATGATCGCACGCATTGGATTCTTGCGAAACAAATGTTTCATTGAGAGTACGCGGCCGCTGAGTCGGGCATACAGCACGCCAGCCCCAAAGAGGTCGCAAGTTCGTAACTGACAGCACGGAAGCGGTGAGCTTAGCGTGCGTTACAGACGGTAGCTCGACCACCTTCATAGCCCTGTGCAAGCACGAGGTTTCGTCCGTGTGTTGCAGTAAAAAAGGGCCTCTGATGTGGCTTTCAGGGCTAGGAGGCGGCTGTAGGGGAATTTCGGAAATTTCGAGCGAACAAGGGCGGAAGGCCTGATTTGGATGCTTTTTCCTCGTCCTGGTCACTTCTCATCCGACGGACACAGCAAACGGTAAGAGAAAGATCGGTGCTCTTAAAAAGAAAATAACAACAAAAAAGGGGTGCAACACGAGGGCTTCCTAGGAGGTCACCCATCCTAGTACTGCTCTCGCCCAAACACGCTTAACTGCGGAGTTCTGATGGGATCCGGTGCATCAGTGCGGGTATGATCGCACCCATTGGATTCTTGCTGAACAAATGTTTCATTGAGGGCACGCGGCCGCAGAGTCACGCATACAGCTCGCCAGGCTCCACAGAGGTCGCAAGTACATAATTGACAGCTCGGAAGCGGCAGGCTAAGCGTGCGTTGCGGACGGTAGCCCGACCACCTTCATCGCCCCTTGCCAGCATGGGGTTTCGTCCTTATGTTGCTGTAAAAAAGGGCCTCTGAAGTGGCTTTCAGGGTCATGAGTCGTCCGGAGGGGAATTTTGGTCATTTCGACTGAACATGGCCGAAAGGTCTAATTTAGAAGCTTTTTCCTCCGCCAAGTCCGGTCTCATCGGACGCCCACAGCAAATGAAACGAGAAGGATCAGTGCTTTTGAAAAGGAAAAAAAACGAAAAAGGGGTGTAGCACGAGGACTTCCCCGGAGGCCACCCATCCTAGTACTACTCTCGCCCAAGCACGTTTAACTGTGGAGTTCTGATGGGATCCGATGCATTAGTGCTGGTATGACCGCACCCATTGGATTCTTGCGGAACAAATCCTTTATAGAGTGTACGCGGTTGCCGAGTCGCACATACAGCGCGCCAAATCTAAAGAGGTCGCAAGTTTGTAACTGACAGCTCGAAAGCGGCGAGCTAAGCGCGCGCTGTGGACAGTAGCTCGACTACCTTCATCGCCCCGTGGAGGCATGGGCTTTCGTCCGTGTGTTGCAGTAAAAAAGGGCCTCTGATGTGGTGTCCAGGACCAGGAGGTGTCCGTAGGGAATTTCGGTAATTTCGAATGAACATGGGCAGAAGGCCTGATTTGGATGTTTTTCCTTGTCCTGGGCAGTTCTCATCCGATGCCCACAGCAAATGAATCGAGAAGGATCAGTGCTTTTAAAAAAGGAAAAAAAAACGAAAAAGGGGTGCAACACGAGGACTTCCCAGGAGGTCACCCATCCTAGTACTACTCTCCCCCAAGCACGCTTAACTGCGGAGTTCTGATGGGATCCGGTGCATTAGTGCTGGTATGATCGCACCCATTGGATTCTTGCGGAACAAATGTTTCATTGAGGGTACGCGGCCGCTGAGTCGCGCATACAGAAAGCCAGCCCCAAAGAGGTCGCAAATTCATAACTAACAGCTCGGAAGAGGTGGACTATGCGTGCGTTACGGACGGTAGCTCGACCACCATCATCGCCCCTTGCCAGCGTGGGGTTTCGTCCTTGTGTTGCTGTAAAAAAGGGCCTCTGAAGTGGTTTCAGGGCCAGGAGGCATCCGTAGGGGAATTTCGGTAATTTCGAGGGAACATTGGCGGAAGGCCTAATTTGGATGTTTTTCCTCGTCCTGGCCCGTCCTCATCCGACGCCCATAGCAAATGAAACGGTAAGGATCAGTGCTTTTAAAAAAGGAAAAAAAAACGAAGAAGGGGTGCAACACGAGGACTTCCCAGGAGGTCGCAAGTTCGTAACTGACAGCTTGGAAGAGGCGAGCTAAGCATGCGTTACGGAGGGTAGCTCGACCACCTTCATCGCCCCGTGCAGGCATGGGGTTTCATCCGTGTGTTGCAGTAAAAAAGGGCCTCTGATGCGGTTTTCAGCGCCAGGAGGCGTCTGTAGGGCAATTTCGGTAATTTCGAGCAAACGTGGGCGGAAGGCCTGATTTGGACGCTTTTTCCTCGTCCTGGTCAGTTCTCATCTGACTGCCACAGCAAATGAAACGAGAAAGATCGGTGCTTTTAAGAAAAAAAAAAAAACAACGAAAAAGGGGTGCAACACGAGGACGCCCCAGAAGGTCACCCATCCCAGTACTACTCTCGCCCAAGCACCCTTAACTGCGGAGTTTTGATGGGATCCGGTGCACTAGTGCTGGTATGATCGCACGCCAGTGGATTCTTGTGAAACAAATATTTCATTGAGAGTACGCGGCCGCTGAGTATGGCATACAGCGCGCCAGCTCCAAAGAGGTCGCAAGTTCGTAACTGGAAGCACGGAAGCGACGAGCTAAGCGTGCGTTACGGACGGTAGCTTGACCACCTTCATAGCCTTGTACAAGCACGAGGTTTCGTCCGTGTGTTGCAGTAAAAAAGGGCCTCTGATGTGATTTTCAGGGCCAAGAGGCGTACGTAGGGGAATTTCGGTAATTTCGAGCGAACAAGGGCAGAAGGCCTGATTTGGATGCTTTTTCCTCGTCCTGGTCACTTCTCATCCGACGGACACAGCAAACGATACAAGGAAGATCGGTGCTCTTAAAAAAGAAAATAACAACGAAAAAGGGTTGCAACATGAGGGCTTCCCAGGAGGTCACCCATCCTAGTACTACTTTCGCCCAAGCATGCTTAACTACAGAGTTCTGATGGGGTCTGGTGCATTAGTGCTGGTATTTTCGCCAATGTGTTGCAGTAAAAAAGGGCGTCTGGGGCGGTTTTCAGGCCAGAAGGCGTCCGTAGGGGAATTTTGGTAATTTCGAGTGAACAAGGGCGGAAGGCTTGATTTGGATGCTTTTTCCTCGTCCTGGTCACTTCTCATACGACGGACACAACAAACGAAACGAGAAAGATCGGTGCTTTTAAGAAAGAAAATAACAACGAAAAAGGGGTGCAACACGAGGACTTCCCAGGAGGTCACCCATCGCAGTACCACTCTCGCCCAAGCACGCTTAACTGCAGAGTTCTGATGGGTTCCGGTGCATGAGTGCTGGTATGATCGCAACCATTGGATTCTTACGGAAGAAATCTTTTATAGGGTGTACGCGGCTGCCTTGTTGCGCATACAGCACGCCAAATCGAAAGAGGTCGCAACTTCGTAACTGGCAGCTCGGAAGCGGCGAGCTAAGCGTGCATGACGGACGGTTGCTCGGCCGCCTCCTTTGCCCCGTGCAAACATGGGGTTTCGTCCGTCTGTTGCCGTAAAAAAGGGCCTCTGATGTGGTTTTCAGGGCCAAGAGGCATCCGTAGGGGAATTTCGGTAACTTCGGATGAACATGAGCGGAAGGCCGGATTTGGATGTTTTTCCTCGTCCTCGTCAGTTCTCATCCGACACCCACAACAAATGAAACGGGAAGGATCAGTGCTTTTAAAAAAGAAAAAAAAAACGAAGTAGGGGTGCAACACGAGGACTTCCCAGGAGGCCACCCATCCTAGTACTACTCTCGCCCAAGCGCGTTTAACTGCAGAGTCCTGATTGGATCCGGTGCATTAGTGCTGGTATGATCGCACCCATTGGATTCTTGCGGAACAAATCTTTTATAGAGTGTACGCGGCTGCCGAGTCGCACATACTGCGCGACAAATCTAAAGAGGTCACAAGTTGGTAACTGACAGCTCGGAAGCGGCGAGCTAAGCGTGCGCTACGGACGGTAGATCGGCCACCTTCATCGCCCCGTTCAAGCATGGGTTTTCGTCCGTGTGTTGCAGCAAAAAAGGGCCTCTGATGCGGTTTTCAGGACCAGGAGGCGTCCGTACGGGAATTTCGGTAATTTCGAGTGAACATGGGCGGAAGGCTTGATTTGGATGGTTTTCCTCGTCCAGCTCAGCTCTCATCCGACGCCCACAGCAAATGAAACGTGAAGGATAAGTGCTTTAAAAAAAAAAACGGAAAGGGGTGCAACAGGAGGACGTCCCAGGAGGTCACCCATCCTAGTACTACTCTCGCCCAAGCACGCTCAACTGCGGAGTTCTGATAGGATCCGGTGCATTAGTGTTGGTATGAACGCACCCATCGAATTCTTGCAGAACAAATGTTTCATTGAGGGTATGCGCCCGCTGAGTCACGCATACAGCACGCTAGCTGCAAAGAGGTCGCAAGTTCATAACTGACAGCTCGGAAGCGGCGGGCTAAGCGTGCGTTACGGACGGTAGCTCGACCACCTTCATCGCCCCTTGCCAGCGTGGGGTTTCGTGCTTGTGTTGCTGTAAAAAAGTGCCTCTGCAGTGGTTTTTAGTGCCAAGAGGCATCCGTAGGGGAATTTCGGTATTTTCGAGTGAGCATGGGCGGCAGGCCTGATTTGGATGTGTTCCCTCGTCCTGGCCAGTTCTCATCCGACGCCCACAGCAAATGAAACGGGAAGGATCAGTGCTTTTAAAAAAGAAAAAAAACGAAGAAGGGGTGCACCACGAGGACTTCCCAGGAGGTCACCCATCCTAGTACTACTCTCGCCCAAACGCGCTTAACTGCGGAGTTCTGATGGGGTCCGGTGCACTAGCGCTGGTATGATCGCACCCATTGGATTCTTGTGGAACAAATGCTTCATTGAGGGTACGCGGCCGCTAAGTCGCGTGTACAATGCGCCAGCTCGAAAGAGGTCGCAACTTCGTAACTGACACCTCGGAAGCGGCGAGCTAAGCGTGCGTTACAGACGGTAGCTCGACCACCTTCATTGCCCCGCGCAAGCATGGGCTTTCGTCCGTGTGTTGCAGTAAAAAAGGGCATGTGATGTGGTTTTTAGGGCAGGACGCGTCCGTAAGGGAATTTCGATAATTTCGAGTGAACATGGGCGGAAGGCCTAATTTAGATGGTTTTTCCTCGTCCTAGTCAGTTCTCATCCGACGGCCACAACAACGAAAAAGGGGTGCAACACGAGGACTTCCCAGGAGGTCACCCATCTTGGTACTACTCTCACTCAAGCACGCTTAACTGCGAAGTTCTGATGGGATCCCGTGCATTGGTGTTGGTATGAACGCACCCATTGGATTCTTGCGAAACAAATGTTACATTGAGGGTACGCGGCCGCTGAGTCGCGCATACAGCACGCCAGCTCCAAAGAGGTCGCAACTTCGTAACTGACAGCTCGGAAGCGGCGAGCTAAGGGTGCGTTACGGACAGTAGGTCGACCACCTACATCGCCCCGTCCAAGCATGGCGTTTCTTCCGTGTGTTGCAGTAAAAAAGCGCCTCTGATGTGGTTTTCAAGGCCAGGAGGTGTCCATAGGGGAATTTTAGTAATTTCGAGTGAGCATGGGTGGAAGGCCTGATTTGGACGCTTTTTCCTCGTCCTGGTCAGTTCTCATCCGACGCCCACAGCAAATAAAACGAGAAGGATCTGAGCTTTTAAAAAAGAAATCTGCGCTTTTAAAAAAGAGAAAAAAACGAAAAAGGGGTGCAACACGAGGACTTCCCATGAGGTCACCCATCCTAGTACTACTCTCGCCCAAGCACGCTTAACTGCGGAGTTCTGATGGGATCCGGTGCATTAGTGCTGGTATTATCGCTCCCATCGGATTCTTGCGGAACAAATGTTTCACTGAGTGTATGCGGCTGCCGAGTCGCACATACAGCGCGCCAAATCTACCGAGATCGCAAGTTCGTAACTGAAAGCTCGGAAGCGGCGAGCTAAATGTGCGTTACGGACGGTAGCTCGACCACCCTCAGCGCCCCTTGCCAGCGTGGGGTTCCGTCCTTGTGTTGCTATAAAAAAGGGCCTCTAAAGTGGTTTTCAGGGCCAAGAGTCGTCTGTAGGGGAATTTTGGTCATTTCGACTGAACATGGCCGAAAGGCCTGACTTGGATGGCTTTTTCCTCATCCTGGTCAGGTCTCATCCAACGCCCACAGCAAATGAAACGAGAAGGATCGGTGCTTTTAAAAAAGAAAAAAAAAACGAACAAGGGTTGCAACATCAGACGGAAGGTCGGACTTGGATGCCTTTTCCTCGTCCTGGTCAGTTCTCATCCGATGACCGCAACAAATGAAATGAGAAGGATCTGTGCTTTTAAGAAAGTAAAAAACAACGAAAAAGGGGTGCAACACGAGGACTTCCCAGGAGGTCACCCATCCTAGTACTACTCTTGCCCAAGCACGCGTAACTGCGGAGTTCTTATGGGATCCGCTGCATTAGTGCTGGTATGATCGCACTCATTGGACTCTTGCGGAGCAAATGTTTCATTGAGGGAACGCAGCCGCAGAGTTGCGCATACAGCACGCCAGCTCCAAAGGGGTTGCAAGTTCGTAATTGACAGCTCGGAAGCGGCGAGCTAAGCGTGCGTTACGGATGGTAGCTCGACCACCTTCATCGCCCCTAGCCAGCGTGGGGTTTCGTCCTTGTGTTGCTTTAAAAAAGGGCCCCTTAAGTGGTTTTCAGGGCCAACAGTCGTCAGTAGGGGAATTTTGGTCATTTCGACTGAACATGCCCGAAAGGCCTAATTTGGATGGTTTTTTTCCTCATCCTGGTCAGGTCTCATCCAACGCCCACAGCAAATGAAACGAGAAGGATCGGTGCTTTTAAAAAAGAAAAAAAAAGAACAAGGGTCGCAACACGAGGACTTCCCAGGAGAACACCCATCCTAGTACAACTCTCGCCCAAGCACGCTTGACTGCGGAGTTCTGATGGGATCCAGTGCATTGGTGCTAGTTTGACCGCACCCATTGGATTTTTGCGGAACAAATCTTTTATAGAGCATACGCGGTTGCCGAGTCGCGCATACAGCGCGCCAAATCTAAAGAGGTCGCAAGTTCGCAACTTACAGCTCGGAAGCGGCGAGCTAAGAGTGCGTCACGGACGGTCGCTCGACCCCTTCATCGCCCCCTGCACGCATGGGCTTTCGTCCGGGTGTTGCAGTAAAATGGGGCCACTGATGTGGTTTTCAGGGTCAGGAGGCGTCCGTTGAGGAATTTCGGAAATTTCGAGTGAACAAGGGCGGAAGGTCGGACTTGGATGCTTTTTCCTCGTCCTGGTCAGTTCTCATCAGACGGCCACAGCAAATGAAACGAGAAGGATCAGTGCTTTTAAGAAAGTAAAAAACAACGAAAAAGGGGTGCAACACGAGGACTTCCCAGGAGGTCATCCATCCTAGTACTACTCTCGCCCAAGCACGCTTAACTGCGGAGTTCTGATGGGATCCGGTGCATTAGTGCTGGTATGATCGCACCCATTGGATTCGGGCGGAACAAATGTTTCACTGAGGGTACGCGGCCGCAGAGTCGCGCATACAGCACGCCAGCTCCAAAGAGGTCGCAAGTTCGTAACTGACAGCTCGGAAGAGGCGAGCTAAGTGTACGTTACGGACGGTAGCTCGACCGCCTTCATCGCCCCGTGCAAGCATGGGGTTTCATCCGTGTGTTGCAGTAACAAAGGGCCTCTGATGTGGTTTTCAGGGCCAGGAGGAGTCCGTAGGGGAATTTTGGTAATTTCGAGCGAACATGGGCGGAAGGCCTGATTTGGATGCTTTTTCCTCGTCCTGGTCAGTTCTCATCCGACGGCCACACCAAATGAAACAAGAAAGATCGGTGCTTTTTAAGGAAGAAAAAAACAACAAAAAAGGGGTGCAACACGAGGACTTCCCAGGAGGTAACCCATCCTAGTACTACTCTCGCCCAAGCACGCTTAACCGCGGAGTTCTGATGGGATCCGGTGCATTAGTGTTGGTATGATCGCACCCATTGGATTCTTGCGGAACAAATGTTTCATTGAGGGAACGCGGCCGCAGAGTCGCGCATACATCACGCCAGCTCCAAAGAGGTCGCAAGTTCGTAACTGACAGCTCGGAAGAGGGGAGCTAAGCGTGCGTTACGGACGGTAGCTCGACCACCTTCATCGCCCCGTGCAAGCATGGGGTTTCATGCGTGTGTTGCAGTAAAAAAGTGCCTCTGATGTGGTTTTCAGGGCCAGGAGGCGTCCGTAGGGGAATTTTGGTAATTTCGAGCGAACATGGGCGGAAAGCCTGATTTGGATGCTTTTTCCTCGTCCTGGTCAGTTCTCATCCGACGGCGACAGCAAATGAAACGGGAACGATCGATGCTTTTTAAGGAAGAAAAAAACAACAAAAAAGGGGTGCAACACAAGGACTTCCCAGGAGGTCCCCCATCCTAGTACTACTCTCGCCCAAGCACGTTTAACTGCAGAGTTCAGAAGGGATCCGGTTCATTAGTGCTGGTACGATCGCACCCATTGGATTCTTGCGGAACAAATGTTTCATTGAGGGAACGCAGCCACAGAGTTGCGCATGCAGCACACCAGCTCCAAAGAGGTCGCAAGTTCGTAACTGACAGCTCGGAAGCGGCGAGCTAAGCGTGCGTTACGGATGGTAGCTCGACCACCTTCATCGCCTCTTGCCAGCGTGGGGTTTCGTCCTTGTGTTGCTTTAAAAAAGGGCCTCTGAAGTGGTTTTCAGGGCCAAGAGTCGTCAGTAGGGGAATTTTGGTCATTTCGACTGAACATGCCCGAAAGGCCTAATTTGGATGGTTTTTTCCTCATCCTGGTCAGGTCTCATCCAATGCCCACAGCAAATGAAACGAGAAGGATCGGTGCTTTTAAAAAAGAAAAAAAAAAGAACAAGGGTCGCAACACGAGGGCTTCCCAGGAGGACACCCATCCTAGTACAACTCTCGCCCAAGCAGGCTTGACTGCGGAGTTCTGATGGGATCCAGTGCATTGGTGCTAGTTTGACCGCACCCATTGGATTTTTGCGGAACAAATCTTTTATAGAGCATACGCGGCTGCCGAGTCGCGCATACAGCGCGCCAAATCTAAAGAGGTCGCAAGTTCGCAACTTACAGCTCGGAAGCGGCGAGCTAAGAGTGCGTCACGGACGGTCGCTCGACCCCTTCATCGCCCCCTGCGCGCATGGGCTTTCGTCCGGGTGTTGCAGTAAAATGGGGCCTCTGATGTGGTTTTCAGGGTCAGGAGGCGTCCGTTGAGGAATTTCGGAAGTTTCGAGTGAACAAGGGCGGAAGCTCGGACTTGGATGCTTTTTCCTCGTCCTGGTCAGTTCTCATCAGACGGCCACAGCAAATGAAACGAGAAGGATCGGTGCTTTTAAGAAAGTAAAAAGTAACGAAAAAGGGGTGCAACACGAGGACTTCCCAGGAGGTCATCCATCCTGGTACTACTCTCGCCCAAGCACGCTCAACTGCGGAGTTCTGATGGGATCCGGTGCATTAGTGCTGGTATGATCGCACCCATTGGATTCGGGCGGAACAAATGTTTCACTGAGGGTACGCGGCCGCAGAGTCGCGCATACAGCACGCCAGCTCCAAAGAGGTCGCAAGTTCGTAACTGACAGCTCGGAAGAGGCGAGCTAAGCGTGCGTTACGAACGGTAGCTCGACCACCTTCATCGCCCTATGCAAGCATGAGGTTTCATCCGTGTGTTGCAGTAAAAAAGGGCCTCTAATGTGGTTTTCAAGGTCAGGAGGCGCCCGTAGGAGAATTTTGGCAATTTCGAGCGAACAGGGACGGAAGGCCTGATTAGGATTCTTTTTCCTCGTCCTGGTCAGTTCTCCTCCGACGGCCACAACAAATGAAACAAGAAAGATCGGTGCTTTTTAAGGAAGAAAAAAACAACAAAAAAGGGGTGCAGCACGAGGACTTCTCAGGAGGTCACCCATCCTAGTACTACTCTCGCCCAAGCACGCTTAACTGCGGAGTTCTGATGGGATCCGGTGCATTAGTGCTGGTGTGATCGCACCCATTGGATTCTTGCGGAACAAATGTTTCATTGTGGGAACGCGGACGCAGAGTCGCGCATACAGCACGCCAGCTCCAAAGAGGTCGCAAATTCTTAACTGACAGCTCGGAAGAGGGGAGCTAAGCGTGTGTTACGGACGGTAGCTTGACCACATTCACCGCCCCGTGCATGCATGGGGCTTCGTCCGGGTGTTGCTGTGAAAAAGGGCCTCTGATGTGGTTTTCAGGACCAGGACGCGTCCGTAGGGGAATTTCGGTCATTTCGACTGAACATGGGCGGAGGGCCTGATTTGGAATCTTTTTCCTCGTCTTGGTCAGTTCTCATCCGAAGGCAACAGCAAATGAAACGAGAAAGATCGGTTCTTTTTAGAAAGAAAAAACGACGAAAAATGGGTGCAACACGAGGACTTCCCAGGAGGTCACCCATCCTAGTACTACTCTCGCCCAAGCACGCTTAACTGCGGAGGTCTGACAGGATCCAGTGCATTAGCGCTGGTATGATCGCACCCAATGGATTCTTGCAGAACAAATGTTTCATTGAGGGCACGCGGCCGCAGAGTCGCGCGTACAGCACGCCAGCTCCAAAGAGGTCGCAAGTTCAAAGCTGACAGCTCGGAAGAGGCGAGCTAAGCGTGCGTTACGGACGGTAGCTCGACCCCCTTCATCGCCCCGTGCAAGCATGGGGTTTCATCCGCGTGTTGCAATAAAAAAGTGCCTCTGATGTGGTTTTCAGGGCCAGGAGGCGTCTGTAGGGGAATTTTGGTAATTTCGAGCGAACATTGGCGAAAGGCCTGATTTGGATGCTTTTTCCTCGTCCTGGTCAGTTCTCATCCGACGGCCACAGCAAATGAAACGAGAAAGATCGGTGCTTTTTAAGGAAGAAAAAAACAACAAAAAAAGGGTGCAACACGAGGACTTCCCAGGAGGTCCCCCATCCTAGTACTACTCTCGCCCAAGCACGCTTAACTGCGGAGTTCTGATGGGATCCGGTGCATTAGTGCTGGTATGATCGCACCCATTGGATTCTTGCGGAACAAATGTTTCATTGAGGGTACGCGGCCGCAGAGTCGCGCATACAGCACGCCAGCTCCAAAGAGGTCGCAAGTTCGTAACTGACAGCTCGGAAGAGGCGAGCTAAGCGTGCGTTACGGACGGTAGCTGGACCACATTCCCTGCCCCGCGCATGCATGGGTTTTCGTCCGTGTGTTGCAGTGAAAAAAGGCCTCAGATGTGGTTTTTAGAACCAGGAGGCGTCCGTAGGGGAATTTCGGTCATTTCGAGAGTACATGATAGGGCTGTCAAAAGCTGACCCGACACGATTACCGACCCGAACCGAACACGAAATTAGGCGGGTTTGGGTAAAGATTTTTAACCCGTTTAATTAAATGGGTTGACACGATTAACCCGTTTAATTAAACGGGTTAGGTTCAGGTTGAAATTTTCGACACGAAAAAATACCTATTTAACCCGTTTAAATAAACGGGTTAAATAGGTCAACCCGTTTACCTGTTTACAGTAATCCATTTAACCCGTTTAACCTATTTATCAATGTATAATTATGTGTAGTTTTTTTGAACATTTTTGGGGGACATTGAAATTTTAATTTTCAGATTTTTCACTGGGGGGCGGGGAGTTCAAATTTTATATTTTTCACATTTTTTGTTCCTAAGCCCATAAAGCCCACCCTATCAAGTGAAAACCCTAGATATAAAAGGCTTCTTGTCTTCTTCAGTTCTTCATTCACAATACCACTTCTCCATACAGAGCTAGAGCTTGCTTGAGTTGCTTCAACCTTCAGTCGCCCCCCTCATCTCCTCTCTACTGATTCGATCTCCCCATCTCCTCTCCACTCCCCTCACCCCATCTCCTCACTACTAATCTCTAGGACTTACTGATCTTCTTAGAAGCCGGTTTGTTGAGCAGTTGGTATACCAAGAATTCATGTAATCATGTATTGTTTACAAAGTGTCCAATTGTAGTTTCAGGCTCACACACATGTTCATTTAAAGTTTGAAATTTAATTGGGTTAAACAGGTAAGTGGTACCTGATTCTGACCCGTTTAACTTAAATCAGGTTGACCTGTTTAAATGTTAAACGGTTTCTGGTTGGATTTTTCAACCCGTTTATTAAACAGGTCAGGTTCAGGTCGGGAGATTTTCAACCCGTTTAACTTCGACCCGAACGCGAACCCGACCCGACCTGACCTAGTTGACAGCCCTAGAACATGGGCGGAGGGCCTGATTTGGATTCTTTTTCCTCGTCCGGGTCAGTTCTCATCCGAAGGCAACAGCAAATGAAACGAGAAAGATCGGTGCTTTTTAGAAAGAAAAAACGACGAAAAGGGGTGCAACACGAGGACTTCCCAGGAGGTCACCCATCCTAGTACTACTCTCGCCCAAGCACGCTTAACCGCGGAGTTCTGATGGGATCCAGTGTATTAGTGCTGGTATGATCGCGCCCTTTGGATTCTTGCGGAACAAATATTTCATTGAGGGTACGCGGCCGCAGAGTCGCGCATACAGCACTCCCGCTCCAAAGAGGTCGCAAGTTCGTAACTGGCAGCTCGGAAGAGGCGAGCTAAGCGTGCGTTACGGACGGTAGCTCGAGCACCTTCATCGCCCCGTGCAAGCATGGGGTTTCATCCGTGTGTTGCAGTAAAAAAGTGCCTATGATGTGGTTTTCAGGGCCAGGAGGCGTCCGTAGGGGAATTTTGGTAATTTCGAGCGAACATTGGCGAAAGGCCTGATTTGGATGCTTTTTCCTCGTCCTGGTCAGTTCTCATCCGACGGCCACAGCAAATGAAACGAGAAAGATCGGTGCTTTTTCAGGAAGAAAAAACAACAAAAAAGGGGTGCAACACGAGGACTTCCCAGGAGGTCACCCATCCTAGTACTACTCTCGCCCAAGCACGCTTAACTGCAGAGTTCGGATGGGATCCGGTGCATTAGTGCTGGTATGATCGCACCCATTGGATTCTTGCGGAACAAATGTTTCATTGACGGTACGCGGCCGCAGAGTCGCGCATACAGCACGCCAGCTCCAAAGAGGTCGCAAGTTCGTAACTGACAGCTCGGAAGAGGCAAGTTAAGTGTGCGTTACGGACGGTAGCTTGACCACATTCACCGCCCCGTGCATGCATGGGGTTTCGTCCGTGTGTTGCAGTGAAAAAGGGCCTCTGATGTGGTTTTCAGGACCAGGAGGCGTCCGTAGGGGAATTTCGGTCATTTCGAGTGAACATGGGTGGAGGGCCTGATTTGGATTCTTTTTCCTCGTCCTGGTCAGTTCTCATCCGAAGGCAACAGCAAATGAAACGAGAAAGATCGGTGCTTTTTAGAAAGAAAAAATGACGAAAAAGGGGTGCAACACGAGGACTTCCCAGGAGGGCACCCATCCTAGTCCTACTCTCGCCCAAGCACGCTTAACTGCGGAGTTCTGATGGGATCCGGTGCATTAGTGCTGGTATGATCGCACCCATCGAATTCTTACGGAACAAATGTTTCATTGAGGGTACGCGGCCGGTGAGTTGCGCATAAAGCACGCCGGCTCCAAAGAGGTCGCAAGTACGTAACTGACAACTCGGTAGAGGCGAGCTAAGCGTGCGTTACGGACGGTAGCTCGACCACCTTCATCGCCCCGTGCAAGCATGAGGTTTCATCCGTGTGTTGCAGTAAAAAAAGGGCCTCTAATGTGGTTTTCAGGGTCAGGAGGCGTCCGTATGGGAATTTTCGTAATTTCGAGCGAACATGGGCGGAAGGCCTGATTTGGATGCTTTTTCCTCGTCCTGGTCAGTTCTCATCCGACGACCGCGGCAAATGAAACGAGAACGATCGGTGCTTTTTAAGGAAGAAAAAAACAACAAAAAAAGGGGTTCAACACAAGGACTTCCCAGGAGGTCACCCATCCTATTACTACTCTCGCCCAAGCACGCTTAACTGCGGAGTTCTGATGGGATCCGGTGCATTAGTGCTGGTATGATCGCACCCATTGGATTCTTGCGGAACAAAGGTTTCATTGAGGGAATGCGGCCGCAGAGTCGCGCATACAGCACGCCAGCTCCAAAGAGGTCGCAAGTTCGTAACTGACAGCTCGGAAGAGGCGAGCTAAGTGTGCGTTACGGACGGTAGCTCGACCACCTTCATCGCCCCGTGCAAGCATGGGGTTTCATCCGTGTGTTGCAGTGAAAAAGGGCCTCTGATGTGGTTTTCTGGGTCAGGAGGCGTCCGTAGGGGAATTTTGGTAATTTCGAGCGAACATGGGCGGAAGGCCTGATTTGGATGCTTTTTCCTCGTCCTGCTCAGTTCTCATCCGAAGGCAACAGCAAATGAAACGAGAAAAATCGGTGCTTTTTAGAAAGAAAAAACGACGAAAAGGGGGTGCAACACGAGGACTTCCCCGGAGGTCACCCGTCCGAGTACTACTCTCGCCCAAGCACGCTTAACGGCGCAGTTCTGATGGGATCAGGTGCATGGTGCTGGTATGATCGCACCCATTGAATTCTTGCGGAGCAAATGTTTCATTGAGTCCACGCGGCTGCCGAGTCGCGCATGCAGCGCACCAAATCTAAAGAGGTCGCAAGTTCATAACTGACAGCTCGGAAGCGGCGAGCTATGCGTGCGTTGCGGATGGTAGCTAGACCACCTTCATCGCCCCTTGCCAGCGTGGGGTTTCGTCCTTGTGTTGCTATAAAAAAGGACCCCTGAAGTGGTTTTTAGGGCCAAGAGTCGTCCGTAGGGGAATTTTGGTCATTTCGACTGAACATGGACGAAAGGCCTGATTTGGATGCTTTTTCCTCGTCCTGGCCAGGTCTCATCCGACACCCACAGCAAATGAAACGAGAAGGATCAGTGTTTTTAAAAAAGGAAAAAAATGAACAAGGGTTGTAACACGAGGACTTCCCAGGAGGTCACCCATCCTAGTACTACTCTCGCCCAAGCACGCTTAACTGCGAAGTTCTGATGGGATCCGGTGCATTGGTGCAGGATTGATCGTACCCGTTGGATTTTTGCGGAATAAATCTTTCATAGGCCGTACGCGGCTGTCAAGTCGCACATACAGCACGCCAAATCTAAAGAGGTCGCACGTGCGCAACATACAGCTCGGAAGTAGTGAGCCGAGAGTGCGCTACGGACGGTAGCTCGACCCCCTTCACTGCCCCGTGCAAGCATGGGCTTTCGTCCGTGTGTTGCAGTAAAATGGGGCCTCTAATGTGCTTTTCAGGGCCAGGAGGCGTCCGTTGGGGAATTTCGGAAATTTCGAGTCAACAAGGGCGGAAGGTCGGACTTGGATGCTTTTTCCTCGTCCGGGTCAGTTCTCATCAGAGGACCACAGCTAATGAAACGAGAAGGATCGGTGCTTTTAAGAAAGGAAAAAACAACGAAAAAGGGGTGCAACCCGAGGACTTCCCTGGAGGTCACCCATCCTAGTACTACTCTCGCCCAAGTACGCTTAACTGTGGAGTTCTGATGGGATCCGGTGCATTAGTGCTGGTATGATCGCACCCGTTGGATTCTTGCAGAACAAATGTTTCATTGGGTCCACGCGGCTGCCGAGTCGCGCATGCAGCGCCCCAAATCTAAAGAGGTCGCAAGTTCGTAACTGACAGCTCGGAAGCAGCGAGCTATGCGTGCGTTACGGATGGTAGCTCGACCACCTTCATCGCCCCTTGCCAGCGTGGGGTTTTGTCCCTGTGTTGCTGTAAAAAAGGGCCTCTGAAGTGGTTTTTAGGGCCAAGAGTCGTCCGTAGGGGAATTTTGGTCATTTCGACTGAGCATGGATGAAAGGCCTGATTTGGATGCTTTTTCCTCGTCCTGGCCAGGTCTCATCCGACGCCCACAGCAAATGAAACGAGAAGGATCAGTGTTTTTAAAAAAGGAAAAAAACGAAAAAGGGGTGCAACACGAGCGCTTCCAAGGAGGTCACCCATCCTACTACTACTCTGGCACAAGCACGCTTAACTGCGGAGTTCTGATGGGATCCGCTGCATTAGTGCTGGTATGATCGTACCCATTGGATTCTTGCGGAACAAATGTTTCATTGGGGGTGCACGGCCGCAGAGTCGCGCATACAGCACGCCAGCTCCAAAGAGGTCGCAAGTTCGCAACTGGCAGCTCGGAAGAGCCAAGCTAAGCGTGCGTTACGGACGGTAGCTCGGCCACCTTCATCGCCCCGTGCAAGCATGGGGTTTCATCCGTGTGTTGCAGTAAAAAAAAGCGCCTCTGACGTGGTTTTCAGGGCCAGGAGGCGTCCGTAGGGGAATTTTGGTAATTTCGAGCGAACATGGGCGGAAGGCCTGATTTGGATGCTTTTTCCTCGTCCTGCTCAGTTCT
Source organism: Carnegiea gigantea (assembly GCA_029747015.1). Taxonomy (NCBI): domain Eukaryota; kingdom Viridiplantae; phylum Streptophyta; class Magnoliopsida; order Caryophyllales; family Cactaceae; genus Carnegiea; species Carnegiea gigantea. The sequence goes on from JAKOGI010001302.1 coordinate 112,737, forward strand.
CGTCCGACGGCCACACCAAATAAAACGAGAAAGATCGGTGCTTTTTAAGGAAGAAAAAAACAACAAAAAAAGGGTACAACACGAGGACTTCCCAGGAGATCACCCATCCTAGTACTACTCTCGCCCAAGCACGCTTAACTGCGGAGTTCTGATGGGATCCGGTGCATTAGTGCTGGTATGATCGCACCCATTGGATTCGTGCGGAACAAATGTTTCATTGAGGGAACGCGGCCGCAGAGTCGTGCATACAGCACGCCAGCTCCAAAGAGGTCGCAAGTTCGTAACTGGCAGCTCGGAAGAGGCGAGCTAAGCGTGCGTTACGGACGGTAGCTCGGCCACCTTCATCGCCCCGTGCAAGCATGGGGTTTCATCCGTGTGTTGCAGTAAAAAAGGGCCTCTGATGTGGTTTTCAGGGCCAGGAGGCGTCCGTATAGGAATTTCGGTAATTTCGAGTGAACATGGGCGGAAGGCCTGATTTGGATGCTTTTTCCTCGTCCTGGTCAGTTCTCATCCGACGGCCACAGCAAATGAAACGAGAAAGATCGGTGCTTTTTAAGGAAGAAAAAAAACAACAAAAAGGGGTGCAACTCGAGGACTTCCCAGGAGATCACCCATACTAGTACTACTCTCGCCCAAGCACGCTTAACTGCGTAGTTCTGATGCGATCCGGTGCATTAGTGCTGGTATGATCGCACCTATTGGATTCATGCGGAACAAATGTTTCAGTGAGGGAATGCGGCCGCAGAGTTGCGCATACAGCACGCCAGCTCCAAAGAGGTCGCAAGTTCGTAACTGACAACTCGGAAAAGGCGAGCTAAGCGTGCGTTGCGGACGGTAGTTTGACCACATTCACCGCCCCGTGCATGCATGGGGTTTCGTCCGTGTGTTGCAGCGAAAAATGGCCTCTGATGTGGTTTTCTGTACCAGGAGGCGTCCGTAGGGGAATTTCGGTCATTTCGAGTGAACATGGGCGGAGGGCCTGACTTGGATTCTTTTTCCTCGTCCTGGTCAGCTCTCATCCGAAGGCAACAGCAAATGAAACCAGAAACATCAGTGCTTTTTAGAAAGAAAAAACGACGAAGAAGGGGTTCAACACAAGGACTTCCCAGGAGGTCACCCATCCTATTACTACTCTCGCCCAAGCACGCTTAACTGCGGAGTTCTGATGGGATCCGGTGCATTAGTGCTGGTATGATCGCACCCATTGGATTCTTGCGGAACAAATGTTTCATTGGGGGTGCACGGCCGCAGAGTCACGCGTACAGCACGCCAGCTCCACAGTGGTCGCCAGTTCGTAACTGACAGCTCGGAAGAGGCGAGCTAAGAGTGCGTTCCGGACGGTAGCTCGACCCCCTCCATCGCCCCGTGCAAGCATGGGGTTTCATCCGTGTGTTGCAGTAAAAACAGGCCTCTGATGTGGTTTTCAGGGTCAGGAGGCGTCCGTAGGGGAATTTTGGTAATTTCGAGCGAACATGGGCGGAAGGCCTGATTTCGATGCTTTTTCCTCGCCTTGGTCAGTTCTCATCCGATGGCCACAGCAAATGAAACGAGAAGGATCGGTGCTTTTAAGAAAGTAAAAAGCAACGAAAAAGGGGCGCAACACGAGGACTTCCCAAGAGGTCACCCTTCATAGCACTGCTCTCGCCCAAGCACGCTTAGCTGCGGAGTTCTGATGGGATCTGGTGTATTAGTGCTGGTATGATCGCGCCCATTGGATTCTTGCGGAACAAATGTTTCATTGAGGGAACGAGGCCGCAGAGTCGCGCATACAGCACGCCAGCTCCAAAGAGGTCGCAAGTTCGTAACTGACAGCTCGGAAGAGGCGAGCTAAGCGTGCGTTACGCACGGTAGCCTGACCACATTCACCGCCCCGTGCATGCATGGGGTTTCGTCCGTGTGTTGCAGTGAAAAAGGGCCTCTGATGTGGTTTTCAGGACCAGGAGGCGTCCGTAGGGGAATTTCGGTCATTTCGAGTGAACATGGGCGGAGGGCCTGATTTGGATTCTTTTTCCTCGTCCTGGTCAGTTCTCATCCGAAGGCAACAGCCAATGAAACGAGAAAGATCGGTGCTTTTTAGAAAGAAAAAACGACGAAAAAGGGGTGCAACACGAGCACTTCCCAGGAGGTCAACCATCCTAGTACTACTCTTGCCCAAGCACGCTTAACTGCAGAGTTTTGATGGGATCCGGTGCATTAGTGCTGGTATGATCGCACCCATTGGATTCTTGCGGAACAAATGTTTCATTGAGTGTACGCGGCCGCAGAGCCGCGCATACAGCACGCCAGCTCCAAAGAGGTCGCAAGTGTGTAACCGACAACTCGGAAGAGGCGAGCTAAGCGTGCGTTACGGACGGTAGCTCGACCCCCTCCATCACCCCGTGCAAGCATGGGCTTTCGTCCGTGTGTTGCAGTAAAATGGGGCCTCTGATGTGGTTTTCAGGGCCAGGAGGCGTTCATTGGGGAATTTCGGAAATTTCGAGTGAATAAGGGCAGAAGGTCGGACTTGGATGCTTTTTCCTCGTCCTGGTCAGTTCTCATCCGACGACCACAGCAAATGAAACGAGAAGGATCGGTGCTTTTGGGAAAGTAAAAAACAACGGAAAAAAGGGTGCAACACGAGGACTTCCCAGGAGGTCACCCATCCTAGTACTACTCTCGCCCAAGCACGCTTAACTGGGGAGTTTTGATGGGATCCGGTGCATTAGTGCTGGCATGATCGCACCCATTGGATTCGTGCGGAACAAATGTTTTATTGAGTGCACGCAGCAGCCGAGTCGCGCATGCAGCGCCCCAAATCTAAAGATGTCGCAAGTTCGTAACTGACAGCTCGAAAGCGGCGAGCTATGGGTGCGTTATGAAGGGTAGGTCGACCACCTTCATCGCCCTTGCCAGCGTGGGGTTTCGTCCCTGTGTTGCTGTAAAAAAGGGCCTCTGAAGTGGTTTTTAGGGCCAAGAGTCGTCTGTAGGGGAATTTTGGTCATTTCGACTGAACATAGACGAAAGGCCTGATTTGGATGCGTTTTCCTCGTCCTGGCCAGGTCTCATCCGACGCCCACAGCCAATGAAACGAGAAGGATCAGTGTTTTTAAAAAAGAAAAAAAACGAAAAAGGGGCGCAACATGAGCGCTTCCCAGGAGGTCACCCATCCTACTACTACTGTTGCCCAAGCACGCTTAACTGCGGAGTTCTGATGGGATCCCCTGCATTAGTGTTGGTATGATCGCAGCCATTGGATTCTTGCGGAACAAATGTTTCGTTGAGTGTACGCGGTCGCTGAGTCGTGCTTAATGCACGCCGGCTCTAAAGAGGTCGTAAGTTCGTAACTTACAGGTCGGAAGCGGCGAGCTAGGCGTGCGTTACGGACGGTAGCTCGACCACCTTCACCGCCCCTTGCCAACGTGGCGTTTCGTCCTTGTGTTGCTGTAAAAAGGGGCATCTGAAGTGGTTTTCAGGGCCAAGAGTCGTTAGTAGGAGAATTTTGGTCATTTCGACTGAGCATGGCCGAAACGCCAGATTTGGATGGCCTTTTCCTCATCCTGGTCAGGTCTCATCCAACGCCCACAGCAAATGAAACCAGAAGGATCGGTGCTTTTAGAAAAGGAAAAAAAAAACGAACAAGGGTTGCAACACGCGGACTTCCCATGAGGTCACCCATCCTAGTACTACTCTCGTCCAAGCACGCTTGACTGCGGAGTTCTGATGGGATCCGGTGCATTGGTGCTGGTTTGATCGCACCCATTGGATTTTTGCGGACCAAATCTTCTATAGAGCGTACGCGGCTGCCGAGTCGTACATACAGCGCGCCAAATCTAAAGAGGTCACAAGTTCGCAACTTACAGCTCCGAAGCGGCGAGCTAAGAGTGCGTTACGGACGGTCGCTCGACCCCTTCATCGTCCCGTGCAAGCATGGGGTTTCATCCGTGTGTTGCAGCAAAAAAAGGGCCTCTGATGTGGTTTTCAGGGCCAGGAGGCGTCCATAGGGGAATTTTGGTAATTTCGAGCTAACATGGGCGGAAGGCCTGATTTGGATGCTTTTTCCTCGTCCTGGTCAGTTCTCATCTGACGGCCACGGCAAATGAAACGAGAAAGATCGGTGCTTTTTAAGGAAGAAAAAAACAACAAAAAAGGGGTGCAACACGAGGACTTCCAAGGAGGTCACCCATCCTAGTACTACTCTCGCCCAAGCACGCTTAACTGCGGAGTTCTGATGGGATCCGGTGCATTAGTGCTGGTATGATCGCACCCATTAGATTCTTGCGGAACAAATGTTTCATTGAGGGAATGCGGCCGCAGAGTCGCGCATACAGTATGCCAGCTCCAAAGAGGTCGCAAGTTCGCAACTGACAGTTCGGAAGAGGCGAGCTAAGCGTGCGTTACGGACGGTAGCTCGACCCCCTCTATCGCCCCCTGCAAGCATGAGCTTTCGTCCGTGTGTTGCAGTAAAATGGGCCTCTCAAGTGGTTTTCAGGGCCAGGAGGCGTCCGTTGGGGAATTTCGGTCATTTCGAGTGAACATGGGTGGAGGGCCTGATTTGGATTCTTCTTCCTCGTCCTGGTCAGTTCTCATCCGAAGGTAACAGCAAATGAAACGAGAAAGATCGGTGCATTTTAGAAAGAAAAAACGACGAAAAAGGGGTGCGACACGAGGACTTCGCAGGAGGTCACCCATCCTAGTACTACTCTTGCCCAAGCACACTTAACTGGGGAGTTCTGATGGGATCCGGTGCATTAGTGCTGGTATGATCGCACCCATTGGATTCTTGCGGAACAAATGTTTCATTGAGGGTACGCGGCCGCAGAGACGCGCACACAGCACGCCAGCTTCAAAGAGGTCGCACGTTCGTAACTGACAGCTCGGAAGAGGCGAGCTAAACGTGCGTTACGGACGGTCGCTCGACCCCCTCCATCGCCCCGTGCAAGCATGGGCTTTCGTCCTTGTGTGCCGTAAAATGGGGCCTCTCAAGTGGTTTTCAAGGCCAGGAGGCGTCCGTTGGGGAATTTCGGAAATTTCGAGTGAACAAGGGCGGAAGGCCGGACTTGGATGCTTTTTCCTCGTCCTGATCAGTTCTCATCCGACGACCACAGCAAATGAAACGAGTAGGATCGGTGCTTTTAAGAAAGGAAAAAACGACGAAAAAGGGGTGCAACCCGAGGACTTCCCAGGAGGTCACCCATCCTAGTACTACTCTCGCCCAAGTACGCTTAACCGCGGAGTTCTGATGGGATCCGGTGCATTAGTGCTGGTACGATCGCACCTATTGGATTCTTGCGGAACAAATGTTTCATTGAGGCCACGCGGCTGCCGAGTCGCGCATGCAGCGCCCCAAATCTAAAGAGGCCGTAAGTTCGTAACTGACAGCTCGGAAGCGGCGAGCTATGCGTGCGTTACGGATGGTAGCTCGACCACCTTCATCGCCCCCTGCCAGCGTGGGGTTTCGTCCCTGTGTTGCTGTAAAAAATGGCCTCTGAAGTGGTTTTTAGGGCCAAGAGTCGTCCGTAGGCGAATTTTTGTAATTTCGACTGAACATGGACGAAAGGCCTGATTTGGATGGTTTTTCCTCGTCCTGGCCAGGTCTCATCCGATGCCCACAGCAGATGAAACGAGAAGAATCAGTGTTTTTAAAAAAGAAAAAAAGACGAAAAAGGGGTGCAACACGAGCGCTTCCCAGGAGGTCCCCATCCTACTACTACTCTTGCCCAAGCACGCTTAACTGCGGAGTTCTGATGGGATCCGCTGCATTAGTGCTGGTATGATTGCAGCAGCTGGATTCTTGCGGAACAAATGTTTCGTTGAGTGCACGCGGCCGCTGAGTCGCGCTTAATGCACGCCGGCTCTAAAGAGGTCGCAAGTTCGTAACTTACAAGTCGGAAGCGGCGAGCTAGGCGTGCGTTACGGATGGTAGCTCGACCACCTTCATCGCCCCTTGCCAGCGTGGGGTTTCGTCCTTGTGTTGCTATAAAAAAGGGCCTCTGAAGTGGTTTTCAGGGCATAGAGTCGTCAGTAGGGGAATTTTGGTCATTTCGATTGAACATGGCCGAAAGGCCTGATTTGGCTGGCTTTTTCCTCATCCTAGTCAGGTCCCATCCAACGCCCACAGCAAATGAAACGAGAAGGATCGGTGCTTTTAAAAAAGATAAAAAAACGAACAAGAGTTGCCACACGAGGACTTCCGAGGAGGTCACCCATCCTGCTACTACTCTCGCCCAAGCACGCTTGACTGCGGAGTTCGGATGGGATCCAGTGCACTGGTGCTGGTTTGATCGCACCCATTGGATTTTTGAGGAACAAATCTTTTATAGAGCGTACGCGGCTGCCGAGTCGCACATAGAGCGCGCCAAATCTAAAGAGGTCGTAAGTTCGCAACTTACAGCTCGCAAGCAGCGAGCTAAGATTGCGTTACGGACGGTCGCTCGACCCCTTCATCGTCCTGTGCAAGCATGGGCTTTCGTCCGTGTGTTGCAGTAAAATGGGGCCTCTAATGTGGTTTTCAGGGCCAGGAGGCGTCCGTAGGGGAATTTTGGTAATTTCGAGCGAGCATGGGCGGAAGGCTTGATTTGGATGCTTTTTCCTCGCCCTGGTCAGTTCTCATCCGACGGCCACAACAAATGAAACGAGAAAGATCGGTGCTTTTTAAGGAAGAAAAAAACAACAAAAAAGGGTGCGTTACGGATGGTAGCTCGACCACCTTCATCGCCCCTTGCCAGCGTGGGGTTTCGTCCTTGTGTTGCTATAAAAATGGGCCTCTGAAGTGGTTTTCAGGGCCAAGAGTCGTCAGTAGGGGAATTTTGGCCATTTCGACTGAACATGGCCGAAAGGCCTGATTTGGATGGCTTTTTCCTCGTCCTGGTCAGGTCTCATCCAACGCCCCAGCAAATGAAACGAGAAGGATCGGTGCTTTTAAAAAAGAAAAAAAAAACGAACAAGGGTTGCAACACGAGGACTTCCGAGGAGGTCACCCATCCTAGTACTACTCTCGCCCAAGCGCGCTTGACTACGGAGTTCTGATGGGATCCGGTGCATTGGTGCTGGTTTGATCGCACCCATTGGATTTTTGCGGAACAAATCTTTTATAGAGCGTACGCGGCTGCTGAGTCGCACATACAGCGCGCCAAATCTAAAGAGGTCGCAAGTTCGCAACTGACAGCTCGGAAGCGGCGAGCTAAGAGTGCGTTACGGACGGTCACTCGACCCCTTCATCGCCCCGTGCAAGCATGGGCTTTCGTCCGTGTGTTGCAGTAAAATGAGGCCTCTAATGTGGTTTTCAGGGCCAAGAGGCTTCCGTTGGGGAATTTCGGAAATTTTGAGTGAACAATGGCGTAAGGTCGGACTTGGATGCTTTTTCCTCGTCCTGGTCAGTTCTCATCAGACGGCCACAGCAAACGAAACGAGACGGATCGGTGCTTTTAAGAAAGTAAAAAGCAACGAAAAAGGGGTGCAACACGAGGACTTCTCAGGAGGTCACCCATCCGAGTACTACTCTCACCCAAGCACGCTTAACTGCGGAGTTCTGATGGGATCCTGTGCTTTGGTGCTGGTATGATCGCACCCATTGGATTCTTGCGGAACAAATGTTTCATTGAGGGTACGTGGCCGCAGAGTCGCGCATACAGCACGCCTGCTCCAAAGAGGTCGCAAGTTCGTAACTGACAGCTCGGAAGAGGCGAGCTAAGCGTGCGTTACGGACGGTAGCTCGACCAGCTTCATCGCCCCGTGCAAGCATGAGGTTTAATCTGTGTGTTGCAGCAAAAAAGGGCCTCTTATGTGGTTTTCAGGGCCAGGAGGCGTCCGTAGGGGAATTTTGGTAATTTCGAGCGAACATGGGCGGAAGGCCTGATTTGGATTCTTTTTCCTCGTCCTGGTCAGTTCTCCTCCGACAGCCACAGCAAATGAAACGAGAAAGATCGGTGCCTTTCAAGGAAGGAAAAAACAACAAAAAAGGGGTACAACACGAGACTTCCCAGGAGGTCACCCATCCTAGTACTACTCTCGCCCAAGCACGCTTAACTGCGGAGTTCTGATGGGATCCGGTGCATTAGTGCTGGTATGATCGCACCCGTTGGATTGTTGCGGAACAAATGTTTCATTGAGGGAACGCGGCCGCAGAGTCGCGCATACAGCACGCCATCTCCAAAGAGGTCGCAAGTTCGTAACTGGCAGCTCGGAAGAGGCGAGCTAAGCGTGCGTTACGGACGGTAGCCGACCCCCTGCATCGCCCCGTGCAAGCATGGACTTTCGTCCATGTGTTGCGGTAAAATGGGGCCTCTAATGTGGTTTTCAGGGCCAGGAGGCGTCCATTGGAGAATTTCGGAAATTTCGAGTGAACAAGGGCGGAAGGGTCGGACTTGGATGCTTTTTTCCTCATCCTGGTCAGTTCTCATCAGACGGCCCAGCAAATGAAACGAGAAGGATCGTGCTTTTAAGAAAGTAAAAAGCAACGGAAAAGGGGTGCAACACGAGGACTTCCCGGGAGGTCACCCATCCTAGTACTACTCTCGCCCAAGCACGCTTAACTGCGGAGTTCTGATGGGATCCGGTGCATTAGTGCTGGTATGATCGCACCCATGGATCTTCGAACAAATGTTTTCATTGAGGGTTAAGCGGCCGCAGGTGCGCTAGCTAGCACGCCAGCCCAAAGAGGTCGAAAGTTGTAACGAGAGCTCGGAAGAGGCGAGCTAGCGTGCCTTACGGACGAGCTCGACCACCTCATCGCACCGTGCAAGCATGGGGTTTCATTCCGTGTGTTGCAGTAAAAAAAGGGCCTATGATGTGGTTTTCAGGGCCAGGAGGCGTCCGTAGTGGAATTTTAGCAATTTCGAGCGAACATGGGCGGAAGGCCTGATTTGGATGCTTTTTCCTCGTCCTGGTCAGTTCTTATCCGCTGGCCACAGCAAATGAAACGAAAAAGATCGGCGCTTCTAAGAAAGAAAAAAACAACGAAAAAGGGGTGCAACACGAGGACTTCCCAGGAGGTCACCCATCCTAGTACTACCCTCGCCCAAGCACGCTTTACTGCGGAGTTCCGATGGGATCCGGTGCGTTAGTGCTGGTACGATCGCACCCACTCGATTCTTGCGGAACAAATGTTTCATTGAGGGAACGCGGCCGCAGAGTCGCGCATACAGCACGCCAGCTCCAAAGAGGTCGCAAATTTGTAACTAACAGCTCGGAAGAGGCGAGCTAAGCGTGCGTTACGGACGGTAGCTTGACCACATTCACCTCCCCGTGCATGCATGGGGTTTCGTCCGTGTGTTGCAGTGAAAAAGGGCCTCTGATGTGGTTTTCGGGACCAGGAGGCGTCCGTCGGGGAATTTCGGTCATTTCGAGTGAAGATGGGCGGACGGCCAGATTTGGATCTTTTTTCCTCGTCCTGGTCAGTTCTCATCCCAAGGCAACAGCAAATTAAACGAGAAAGATCGGTGCTTTTTAAGGAAAAAAAACAACGAAAATGGGGTGCAACACGAGGACTTCTCAGGAGGTCACCCATCCTAGTGCTACTCTCGCCCAAGCACGCTTAACTGCGGAGTTTTGATGGGATCCGGTGCATTAGTGCTGGTATGATTGTGCCCATTGGATTCTTGCGGAACAAATGTTTCATTGAGGGTACGCGGCCGCAGAGTCGCGCATGCAGCACGCCTGCTCCAAAGAGGTCGCAAGTTCGTAACTGACAGCTCGGAAGAGGCGAGTTAAGCGTGCGTTACTGACGTTTGCTCGACCCCCTTCATCGCCCCGTTCAAGCATGGGCTTTCGTCCGTGTGTTGCAGCAAAATGGGGCCTCTCAAGTGGTTTTCAGGGCCAGGAGGCGTCCGTTGGGGAATTTCGGAAAATTCGAGCGAACAAGGGCGGAAGGTCGGACTTGGATGCTTTTTCCTCGTCCTGGTCAGTTCTCATCCGAGGACCACCGCAAATGAAACGAGAAGGATCGGTGCTTTGAAGGAAGCAAAACAACGAAAAAGGGGTGCAACACGAGGACTTCCCAGGAGGTCACCCATCCTAGTACTACTCTTGCCCAAGCACGCTTAACTGTAGAGTTCTGGTGGGATCCGGTGCATTAGTGCTGTTGTGATCGCACCCATTGGATTCTTGCGGAACAAATGTTTCTTTTAGGGCGCGCGGCTGCAGAGTCGCGCATACAGTACGCCAGCTCCAAAGAGGTCGCAAGTTCGTAACTGAGAGCTCGGAAGAGGCGAGCTAAGCGTGCGTTACGGACGGTAGCTCGACCACCTTCATCGCCCCGTGCAAGCATGGGGTTTCATCCGTTTGTTGCAGTAACAAAGGGCCTCTGATGTGGTTTTCAGGGCCAGGAGGCGTCCGTAGGAGAATTTTAGTAATTTCGAGCGAACATGGGCGGAAGGCCTGATTTGGATGCTTTTTCCTCGTCCTGGTCAGTTCTCATCCGGCGGCCACACCAAATGAAACAAGAAAGATCGGTGCTTTCTAAGGAAGAAAAAAACAACAAAAAAGGGGTGTAACACGAGGACTTCCGAGGAGGTAACCCATCCTAGTACTACTCTCGCCCAAGCACGCTTAACCGCGGAGTTCTGATGGGATCCGGTGCATCAGTGTTGGAATGATCGCACCCATTGGATTCTTGCGGAACAAATGTTTCATTGAGGGAACGCGGCCGCAGAGTCGCGCATACAGCACGCCTGCTCCAAAGAGGTCGCAAGTTCGTAACTGACAGCTCGGAAGAGGCGAGCTAAGCGTGCGTTACGGACGGTAGCTCGACCACCTTCATCGCCCCGTGCAAGCATGGGGTTTCATCCGTGTGTTGCGGTAAAAAAGGGCCTCTGATGTGGTTTTCAGGGCCAGGAGGTGTCCGTGGGGGAATTTTGGTAATTTCGAGCGAACATGGGCGGAAGGCCTGATTTGGATGCTTTTTCCTCGTCCTGCTCAGTTCTCATCCGACGGCCACAGCAAATAAAACGAGAAAGATCGGTGCTTTTCAAGGAAGAAAAAAACAACAAAAAAAGGGTGCAACATGAGGACTTCCCAGGAGGTCACCCATCCTAGTACTACTCTCGCCCAAGCACGCTTAACTGCGGAGTTCTGATGGGATCCGGTGCACTAGTGCTGGTATGATCGCACCAATTGGATTCTTGCGGAACAAATGTTTCATTGAGGGAATGCGGCCGCAGAGTCGCGCATACAGCACGCTAGCTCCAAAGAGGTCGCAAGTTCGTAACTGGCAGCTCGGAAGAGGCGAGCTAAGCGTGCGTTACAGACGGTAGCTCGGCCACCTTCATCGCCCGGTGCAAGCATTGGGTTTCATCCGTGTGTTGCAGTAAAAAAGCGCCTCTGACGTGGTTTTCAGGGCCAGGAGGCGTCCGTAGGGGAATTTTGGTAATTTCGAGCGAACATGGGCGGAAGGCCTGATTTGGATGCTTTTTCCTCGTCCTGCTCAGTTCTCATCCGACGGCCACAGCAAATAAAACGAGAAAGATCGGTGCTTTTTAAGGAAGAAAAAAACAACAAAAAAAGGGTACAACACGAGGACTTCCCAGGAGATCACCCATCCTAGTACTACTCTCGCCCAAGCACGCTTAACTGCGGAGTTCTGATGGGATCCGGTGCATTAGTGCTGGTATGATCGCACCCATTGGATTCGTGCGGAACAAATGTTTTATTGAGGGAAGGCGGCCGCAGAGTCGCGCATACAGCACGCCAGCTCCAAAGAGGTCGCAAGTTCGTAACTGGCAGCTCGGAAGAGGCGAGCTAAGCGTGCGTTACGGACGGTAGTTCGGCCACCTTCATCGCCCGGTGCAAGCATTGGGTTTCATCCGTGTGTTGCAGTAAAAAAGGGCCTCGAACGTGGTTTTCAGGGCCAGAAGGCGTTCGTAGGGGAATTTTGGTAATTTCGAGCGAACATGGGCGGAAGGCCTGACTTGGATGCTTTTTCCTCGCCCTAGTCAGTTCTCATCCGACGGCCACAGCAAATGAAACGAGAAAGATCGGTGCTTTTTAAGGTAGAAAAAAACAACAAAAAGGGGTGCAACTCGAGGACTTCCCAGGAGATCACCCATACTAGTACTACTCTCGCCCAAGCACGCTTAACTGCGTAGTTCTGATGCGATCCGGTGCATTAGTGCTGGTATGATCGCACCCATTGGATTCATGCGGAACAAATGTTTCATTGAGGGAATGCGGCCGCAGAGTTGCGCATACAGCACGCCAGCTCCAAAGAGGCCGCTAGTTCGTAACTGACAACTCGGAAAAGGCGAGCTAAGCGTGCGTTACGGACGATAGTTTGACCACATTCACCGCCCCGTGCATGCATGGGGTTTCGTCCGTGTGTTGCAGCGAAAAATGGCCTCTGATGTGGTTTTCTGTACCAGGAGGCGTCCGTAGGGGAATTTCGGTCATTTCGAGTGAACATGGGCGGAGGGCCTGACTTGGATTCTTTTTCCTCGTCCTGGTCAGCTCTCATCCGAAGGCAACAGCAAATGAAACCAGAAACATCAGTGCTTTTTAGAAACAAAAAACGACGAAGAAGGGGTTCAACACAAGGACTTCCCAGGAGGTCACCCATCCTATTACTACTCTCGCCCAAGCACGCTTAACTGCGGAGTTCTGATGGGATCCGGTGCATTAGTGCTGGTATGATCGCACCCAATGGATTCTTGCGGAACAAATGTTTCATTGAGGGTGCACGGCCGCAGAGTCGCGCATACAGCACGCCAGCTCCAAAGAGGTCGCAAGTTCGTAACTGACAGCTCGGAAGAGCCAAGCTAAGCGTGCGTTACGGACGGTAGCTCGGCCACCTTCATCGCCCCGTGCAATCATGGGGTTTCATCCGTGTGTTGCAATAAAAAAGGGCCTCTGATGTGGTTTTCAGGGCCAGGAGGCGTCCGTAGGGGAATTTCGGTCATTTGGAGTGAACATGAGCGGAGGGCCTAATTTGGATTCTTTTTCCTCGTCCTGGTCAGTTCTCATCCGAAGGCAACAGCAAATGAAACGAGAAAAATCGGTGCTTTTTAGAAAGAAAAAACGACGAAAAGGGGGTGCAACACGAGGACTTCCCCGGAGGTCACCCGTCCGAGTACTACTCTCGCCCAAGCACGCTTAACTGCGCAGTTCTGATGGGATCAGGTGCATGGTGCTGGTATGATCGCACCCATTGAATTCTTGCGGAACAAATGTTTCATTGAGTCCACGCGGCTGCCGAGTCGCGCATGCAGCGCACCAAATCTAAAGAGGTCGCAAGTTCATAACTGACAGCTCGGAAGCGGCGAGCTCTGCGTGCGTTGCGGATGGTAGCTAGACCACCTTCATCGCCCCTTACCAGCATGGGGTTTCGTTCTTGTGTTGCTATAAAAAAGGGCCCCTGAAGTGGTTTTTAGGGCCAAGAGTCGTCCGTAGGGGAATTTTGGTCATTTCGACTGAACATGGATGAAAGGCCTTATTTGGATGCTTTTTCCTCGTCCTGGCCAGGTCTCATCCGACGCCCACAGCAAATGAAACGAGAAGGATCAGTGTTTTTAAAAAAGGAAAAAAATGAACAAGGATTGTAACACGAGGACTTCCCAGGAGGTCACCCATCCTAGTACTACTCTCGCCCAAGCACGCTTAACTGCGAAGTTGTGATGGGATCCGGTGCATTGGTGCTGGATTGATCGTACCTGTTGGATTCTTGCGGAATAAATCTTTCATAGACCGTACGCGGCTGTCGAGTCGCACATACAGCACGCCAAATCTAAAGAGGTCGCACGTTCGCAACATACAGCTCGGAAGTAGCGAGCTGAGAGTGCGCTACGGACGGTAGCTCGACCCCCTTCACTGCCCCGTGCAAGCATGGGCTTTCGTCCGTGTGTTGCAGTAAAATGGGGCCTCTAATGTGCTTTTCAGGGCCAGGAGGCGTCCGTTGCGGAATTTCGGAAATTTCGAGTCAACAAGGGCGGAAGGTCGGACTTGGATGCTTTTTCCTCGTCCGGGTCAGTTCTCATCAGAGGGCCACAGCTAATGAAACGAGAAGGATCGGTGCTTTTAAGAAAGGAAAAAACAACGAAAAAGGGGTGCAACCCGAGGACTTCCCTGGAGGTCACCCATCCTAGTACTACTCTCGCCCAAGTACGCTTAACTGTGGAGTTCTGATGGAATCCGGTGCATTAGTGCTGGTATGATCGCACCCATTGGATTCTTGCGGAGCATATCTTTCATTGAGTCCACGCGGCTGCCGAGTCGCGCATGCAGCGCCCCAAATCTAAAGAGGTCGCAAGTTCGTAACTGACAGCTCGGAAGCGGCGAGCTATGCGTGCGTTACGGATGGTAGCTCGGCCTCCTTCATCGCCCCTTGCCAGCGTGGGGTTTCGTCCCTGTGTTGCTGTAAAAAAGGGCCTCTGAAGTGGTATTTAGGGCCAAGAGTCGTCCGTAGGGGAATTTTTGTCATTTCGACTGAACATGGACGAAAGGCCTGATTTGGATGCTTTTTCCTCGTCCTGGCCAGGTCTCATCCGACGCCCACAGCAAATGAAACGAGAAGGATCAGTGTTTTTAAAAAAGGAAAAAAACGAAAAAGGGGTGCAACACGAGCGCTTCCAAGGAGGTCACCCATCCTACTACTACTCTGGCACAAGCACGCTTAACTGCGGAGTTCTGATGGGATCCGCTGCATTAGTGCTGGTATGATCGTACCCATTGGATTCTTGCGGAGCAAATGTTTCATTGAGGGTACGCGGCCGCAGAGTCGCGCGTACAGCACGCCAGCTCCACAGAGGTCGCCAGTTCGTAACTGACAGCTCGGAAGAGGTGAGCTAAGAGTGCGTTCCGGACGGTAGCTCGACCCCCTCCATCGCCCCGTGCAAGCATGGGGTTTCATCCGTGTGTTGCAGTAAAAACGGGCCTCTGATGTGGTTTTCAGGGTTAGGAGGCGTCCGTAGGGGAATTTTGGTAATTTCGAGCGAACATGGGCGGAAGGCCTGATTTCGATGCTTTTTCCTCGCCCTGGTCAGTTCTCATCCGATGGCCACAGCAAATGAAACGAGAAGGATCGGTGCTTTTAAGAAAGTAAAAAGCAACGAAAAAGGGGCGCAACACGAGGACTTCCCAAGAGGTCACCCTTCCTAGCACTACTCTCGCCCAAGCACGCTTAGCTGCGGAGTTCTGAAGGGATCCGGTGTATTAGTGCTGGTACGATCGCGCCCATTGGATTCTTGCGGAAGAAATGTTTCATTGAGGGAACGAGGCCGCAGAGTCGCGCATACAGCACGCCAGCTCCAAAGAGGTCGCAAGTTCGTAACTGACAGCTCGGAAGAGGCGAGCTAAGCGTGCGTTACGGACGGTAGCTCGACCCCCTTCATCGCCCCGTGCAAGCTTGGGGTTTCATCCGTGTGTTGCAGTAACAATGGGCCGCTGATGTGGTTTTCACGACCAGGAGGCGCCCGTAGGGGAATTTCGGTCATTTCGAGTGAACATGGGTGGAGGGCCTGATTTGGATTTTTTTTCCTCGCCCTGGTCAGTTCTCAACTGAAGGCAACAGCAAATGAAACGAGAAAGATCGGTGGTTTTTAGAAAGAAAAAACGACGAAAAAGGGGTTCAACACGAGGACTTACCAGGAGGTCACCCATCCTAGTACTACTCTCGCCCAAGCACGCTTAACTGCGGAGTTCTGATGGGATCCGGTGCATTAGTGCTGGCATGATCGCACCCAATGGATTTTTGTGGAACAAGTGTTTCATTGAGGGAACGCAGCCGCAGAGTCGCGCAGACAGCACGCCAGCTCCAAAGAGGTCGCAAGTTCGTAACTGACAGGTCGGAAGAGGCGAGCTAAGCGTGCGTTACGGACGGTAGCTCGACCCCCTCCATCGCCCCGTGCAAGCATGGGCTTTCGTCCGTGTGTTGCAGTAAAATGGGGCCTCTGATGTGGTTTTCAGGGCCAGGAGGCGTCCATTGGGGAATTTCGGAAATTTCGAGTGAATAAGGGCAGAAGGTCGGACTTGGATGCTTTTTCCTCGTCCTGGTCAGTTCTCATCCGATGACCACAGCAAATGAAACGAGAAGGATCGGTGCTTTTGGGAAAGTAAAAAACAACGAAAAAGGGGTGCAACATGAGGACTTCCCATGAGGTCACCCATCCTAATACTACTCTCGCCCAAGCACGCTTAACTGGGGAGTTTTGATGGGATCCGGTGCATTAGTGCTGACATGATCGCACCCATTGGATTCTTGCAGAACAAATGTTTTATTGAGTGCACGCGGCAGCCGAGTCGCGCATGCAGCGCCCCAAATCTAAAGATGTCGCAAGTTCGTAACTGACAGCTCGAAAGCGGCGAGCTATGCGTGCGTTATGAAGGGTAGGTCGACCACCTTCATCGCCCCTTGCCAGCGTGGGGTTTCGTCCCTGTGTTGCTGTAAAAAAGGGCCTCTGAAGTGGTTTTTAGGGCCAAGAGTCGTCTGTAGGGGAATTTTGGTTATTTCGACTGAACATAGACGAAAGGCCTGATTTGGATGCGTTTTCCTCGTCCTGGCCAGGTCTCATCCGACGCCCACAGCAAATGAAACGAGAAGGATCAGTGTTTTTAAAAAAGAAAAAAAACGAAAAAGGGGCGCAACATGAGCGCTTCGCAGGAGGTCACCCATCCTACTACTACTGTTGCCCAAGCACGCTTAACTGCGGAGTTCTGATGGGATCCCCTGCATTAGTGCTGGTATGATCGCAGCCATTGGATTCTTGCGGAACAAATGTTTCGTTGAGTGTACGCGGTCGCTGAGTCGTGTTTAATGCACGCCGGCTCTAAAGAGGTCGTAAGTTCGTAACTTACAGGTCGGAACGGCGAGCTAGGCGTGCGTTACGGACGGTAGCTCGACCACCTTCATCGCCCCTTGCCAACGTGGCGTTTCGTCCTTGTGTTGCTGTAAAAAGGGGCATCTGAAGTGGTTTTCAGAGCCAAGAGTCGTCAATAGGAGAATTTTGGTCATTTCGACTGAACATGGCCGAAACGCCAAATTTGGATGGCTTTTTCCTCATCCTGGTCAGGTCTCATCCAACGCCCACAGCAAATGAAACCAGAAGGATCGGTGCTTTTAAAAAAGGAAAAAAAAACGAACAAGGGTTGCAACACGCGGACTTCCCATGAGGTCACCCATCCTAGTACTACTCTCGCCCAAGCACGCTTAACTGCGGAGTTCTGATGGGATCCGGTGCATTAGTGCTGGTATGATCGCACCCATTGGATTCTTGCGGAACATATGTTTCGTTGAGGGTACGCGGCCGCTGAGTCGTGCATACAGCACGCCAGCTCCAAAGAGGTCGCAAGTTCGTAACTGACAGCTCGGAAGAGGCGAGCTAAACGTGCGTTACGGACGGTCGCTCGACCCCCTCCATCGCCCCGTGCAAGCATGGGTTTTCGTCCTTGTGTGCCGTAAAATGGGGCCTCTCAAGTGGTTTTCAGGGCCAGGAGGCGTCCGTTGGGGAATTTCGGAAATTTCGAGTCAACAAGGGCGGAAGGTCGGACTTGGATGCTTTTTCCTCGTCCTGGTCAGTTCTCATCCAACGACCACAGCAAATGAAACGAGAAGGATCCGTGCTTTTAAGAAAGGAAAAAACGACGAAAAAGGGTTGCAACCCGAGGACTTCCCAGGAGGTCACCCATCCGAGTACTACTCTCGCCCAAGTACGCTTAACCGCGGAGTTCTGATGGGATCCGGTGCATTAGTGCTGGTACGATCGCACCTATTGGATTCTTGCGGAACAAATGTTTCATTGAGGCCACGCGGCTGCCGAGTCGCGCATGCAGCGCCCCAAATCTAAAGAGGCCGTAAGTTCGTAACTGACAGCTCGGAAGCGGCGAACTATGCGTGCGTTACGGATGGTAGCTCGACCACCTTCATCGCCCCCTGCCAGCGTGGGGTTTCGTCCCTGTGTTGCTGTAAAAAATGGCCTCTGAAGTGGTTTTTAGGGCCAAGAGTCGTCCGTAGGCGAATTTTTGTAATTTCGACTGAACATGGACGAAAGGCCTGATTTGGATGGTTTTTCCTCGTCCTGGCCAGGTCTCATCCGATGCCCACAGCAGATGAAACGAGAAGAATCAGTGTTTTTAAAAAGAAAAAAACAACGAAAAGGGGGTGCAACACGAGGACTTCCCAGGAGGTCACCCATCCTAGTACTACTCTTGCCCAAGCACGCTTAACTGCGGAGTTCTGATGGGATCCGCTGCATTAGTGCTGGTATGATCGCAGCCACTGGATTCTTGCGGAACAAATGTTTCGTTGAGTGTACGCGGCCGCTGAGTCGCGCTTAATGCACGCCGGCTCTAAAGATGTCGCAAGTTCGTAACTTACAGGTCGGAAGCGGCGAGCTAGGCGTGCGTTACGGATGGTAGCTCGACCACCTTCATCGCCCCTTGCCAGCGTGGGGTTTCATCCGTGTATTGCAGTAAAAAAGGGTCTCTGATGTGCTTTTCAGGGCCAGGAGGCGTCCGTAGGGGAATTTTCGTAATTTTGAGCGAGCATGGGCGGAAGGCCTGATTTGGATGCTTTTTCCTCGTCCTGGTCAGTTCTCATCCGACGGCCACAGCAAATGAAACGAGAAAGATCGGTGCTTTTTATGGAAGAAAAAAACAACAAAAAAGGGGTGCAACACGAGGACTTCCCAGGAGGTCACCCATCCTACTACTACTCTCGCCCAAGCACGCTTAACTGCGTAGTTCTGATGCGATCCGGTGCATTAGTGCTGGTATGATCGCACCCATTGGATTCTTGCGGAACAAATGTTTCATTGAGGGAACGCGGCCGCAGAGTCGCGCATACAGCACGCCAGCTCCAAAGAGGTCGCAAGTTCGGAACTGACAACTCGGAAGAGGGGAGCTAAGCGTACGTTACGGACGGTAGCTTGACCACATTCACCGCCCCGTGCATGCATGGGGTTTCGTCAGTGTGTTGCAGCGAAAAATGGCCTCTGATGTGGTTTTCTGGACCAGGAGGCGTCCGTAGGGGAATTTCGGTCATTTAGAGTGAACATGGGCGGAGGGCCTGATTTGGATTCTTTTTCCTCGTCCTGGTCAGTTCTCATCCGAAGGCAACAGCAAATGAAACGAGAAAGATCGGTGCTTTTTAGAAAGAAAAAACGACGAAAAGGGGTGCAACATGAGGACTTCCCAGGAGGTCACCCATCCTAGTACTACTCTCGCCCAAGCACGCTTCACTGCGGAGTTCTGATGGGATCCGGTGCATTAGTGCTGGTATGATCGCACCCATTGGATTCTTGCGGAACAAATGTTTCATTGAGGGTGCACGACCGCATAGTCGCGCGTACAGCACGCCAGCTCCAAAGAGGTCGCAAGTTCGTAACTGACAGCTCAAAAGAGGTGAGCTAAGCGTGCGTTACGGACGGTAGCTCGGCCACCTTCATCGCCCCGTGCAGTCATGGGGTTTCATCCGTGTGTTGCAGTAAGAAAGGGTCTCTGATGTGGTTTTCAGGGCCAGGAGGCGTCCTTAGTGGGATTTTGGTGATTTCGAGCGAACATGGGCGGAAGGGCTGATTTGGATGCTTTTTCCTCGCCCTGGTCAGTTCTCATCCGACGGCCACAGCAAATGAAACGAGGAAGATCGGTGCTTTTTAAGGAAGAAAAAAACAACAAAAAAGGGTGCGTTACGGATGGTAGCTCGACCACCTTCATCGCCCCTTGCCAGCGTGGGGTTTCGTCCTTGTGTTGCTATAAAAAAAGGGCATCTGAAGTGGTTTTCAGGGCCAAGAGTCGTCAGGAGGGGAATTTTGGTCATTTCGACTGAACATGGCCGAAAGGCCTGATTTGGATGGCTTTTTCCTCGTCCTGGTCAGGTCTCATCCAACGCCCCAGCAAACGAAACGAGAAGGATCGGTGCTTTTAAAAAAGAAAAAAAAAACGAACAAGGGTTGCAGCACGAGGACTTCCGAGGAGGTCACCCATCCTAGTACTACTCTCGCCCAAGCACGCTTAACTGCGGAGTTCTGATGGGATCCGGTGCATTGGTGCTGGTTTGATCGCACCCATTGGATTTTTGCGGAACAAATCTTTTATAGAGCGTACGCGGCTGCCGAGTCGCACATACAGCGCGCCAAATCTAAAGAGGTCGCAAGTTCATAACTGACAGCTCGGAAGCGGCGAGCTAAGAGTGCATTACGGACGGTCACTCGACCCCTTCATCACCCCGTCCAAGCATGGGCTCTCGTCCGTGTGTTGCAGTAAAATGGGGCCTCTAATGTGGTTTTCAGGGCCAAGAGGCGTCCGTTGGGGAATTTCGGAAATTTCGAGGGAACAATGGCGGAACGTCGGACTTGGATGCTTTTTCCTCGTCCTGGTCAGTTCTCATCAGATGGCCACAGCAAATGAAACGAGAAGGATCGGTGCTTTTAAGAAAGTAAAAAGCAACGAAAAAGGGGTGCAACACGAGGACTTCCCAGGAGGTCACCCATCCGAGTACTACTCTCGCCCAAGCACGCTTAACAGCGGAGTTCTGATGGGATCCTGTGCTTTAGTGCTGGTATGATCGCACCCATTGGATTCTTGCGGAACGAATGTTTCATTGAGGGTACGCGGCCGCAGAGTTGCGCATACAGCACGCCAGCTCCAAAGAGGTCGCAAGTTCGTAACTGACAGCTCAGAAGAGGCGAGCTAAGCGTGCGTTACGGACGGTAGCTCGACCACCTTCATCGCCCCGTGCAAGCATGAGGTTTAATCCGTGTGTTGCAGTAAAAAAGGGCCTCTTATGTGGTTTTCAGGGCCAGGAGGCGTCCGTAGGGGAATTTTGGTAATTTCGAGCGAACATGGGCGGAAGGCCAGATTTGGATTCTTTTTCCTCGTCCTGATAAGTTCTCCTCCGACGGCCACAGCAAATGAAACGAGAAAGATCGGTGCTTTTAGGGAAGAAAAAAACAACAAAAAAGGGGTGCAACACGAGGACTTCCTAGGATGTCACCCATCCTAGTACTACTCTCGCCCAAGCACGCTTAACTGCGGAGTTCTGATGGGATCCGGGGCATTAGTGCTGGTATGATCGCACCCATTGGATTCTTGCGGAACAAATGTTTCAATGAGGGTACGCGGCCGCAGAGTCGCGCATAAAGCACGCCAGCTCCAAAGAGGTCGCAAGTTCGTAACTGACAGCTCGGAAGAGGCGAGCTAAGCGTGCGTTACGGACGGTAGCTCGACCGCATTCATCGCCCCGTGCATGCATGGCGTTTCGTCCGTGTGTTTGACTGAAGAAAGGCCTCTGTGCATGTGGTTTCAGGAATCAGGATGGACGACCGTAGTGAATTTGGTAATTTCGAGCGCAACAGGAAGGAAGGCCTGAATTTGGATTCTTTTTCTAGTCTCTGGTAGTCTCATCGGGAAGAGCAACAGCAAATGAAACGAGAAAGATCGGTGCTTTTTAGAAAGAAAAAACGACGAAAAAGGGATGCAACACGAGGACTTCCCAGGAGGTCACCCATCCTAGTACTACTCTCGCCCAAGCACGCTTAACTGCGGAGTTCTGATGGGATCCGGTGCATTAGTGTTGGAATGATCGCACCCATTGGATTCTTGCGGAACAAATGTTTCATTGAGGGAACGCGGCCGCAGAGTCGCGCATACAGCACGCCAGCTCCAAAGAAGTCGCAAGTTCGTAACTGACAGCTCGGAACTAGGGAGCTAAGCGTGGGTTACGGACGGTAGCTTGACCACATTCACCGCCCCGTGCATGCATGGGATTTCGTCCGTGTGTTGCAGTGAAAAAGGGCGTCTGATGTGGTTTTCAGGACCAGGAGGCGTCCGTAGGGGAATTTTGGTAATTTCGAGAGAACATGGGCGGAAGGCCTGATTTGGATTCTTTTTCCTCGTCCTGATCAGTTCTCATCCGAAGGCAACAGCAAATGAAACGAGAAAGATCGGTGTATTTTAGAAAGAAAAAACGACGAACAAGGGGTGCAACACGAGGACTTCGCAGGAGGTCACCCATCCTAGTACTACTCTCGCCCAAGCACGCTTAACTGCGGAGTTCTGATGGGATCGAGTGCATTAGTAACAGTATGATCGCACACATTGAATTCTTGCGGAACAAATCGTTTATGGAGGGAACGCCGTGGGCGCAGGGAGTCGCGGCATAAAGCACGCCAGCTCCAAGAGGTCGCAAAGTTCGTAACGACAGCTCTAGAAGAGGCGAGCTATAGTTGGGCGTTACGGACGGTAGCTGGACCACATCACGACCCCGTGGATGCATGGGGTTTGGCCGGGGTTGCAGTGAAAAGGGCCTTGATGCGGTTTTCAGGAACAGGATGCGTAGAGGGGGAATTTCGGTCATTCGTCATACACAATGTGAACAAGGACGGAAGGCCTGATTTGGGAGCTTTTTCCTCGTCCTGGTCAGTCCTCATCCGGCGGCCGCAGCAATTGAAACGAGAAAGGTCGTTGGTTTTAAGAAAGAAAAAACAACGAAAAAAGGGTGCAACACGAGGACTTCCCAGGAGGTCACCCATCCCAGTACTACTCTCGCCCAAGCACGCTTAACTGCGGAGGTCTGATGGGATCCGGTGCATTAGTGCTGGTATGATCGCACCCATTGGATTCTTGCGGAACAAATGTTTCATTGAGGGTACGCGGCCGCAGGGTCGCGCAGACAGCACGCCAGCTCCAAAGAGGTCGCAAGTTCGTAACTGACAGCCCGGAAGAGGCGAGCTACGCGTGCGTTACGGACGGTAGCTCGACCCCCTGCATCGCCCCATGCAAGCATGGACTTTCGTCCATGTGTCGCAGTAAAATGGGGCCTCTCAAGTGGTTTTCAGGGCCAGGAGGCGTCCGTCGGAGAATTTCGGAAATTTCGAGTGAACAAGGGCGGAAGGTCGGACTTGGATGCTATTTCCTCGTCCTGGTCGGTTCTCATCCGACGACCACAGCAAATGAAACGAGAAGGATCGGTGCTTTTAAGAAAGTAAAAAACAGCAAAAAAGGGGTGCAACACGAGGACTTCCTAGGAGGTCACCCATCCTAGTACTACTCTCACCCAAGCACGCTTAACTGCGGAGTTCTGATGGGATCCGGTGCATTACTGCTGGTATGATCGCACCCATTGGATTTTTGCGGAACAAATGTTTCATTGAGTCCACGCGGCTGCCGAGTCGCGCATGCAGCGCCCCAAATCTAAAGAGGTCGCAAGTTCGTAACTTACAAGTCGGAAGCGGCGAGCTAGGCGTGCGTTACGGATGGTAGCTCGACCACCTTCATCGCCCCTTGCCAGCGTGGGGTTTCGTCCTTGTGTTGCTATAAAAAGGGGCCTCTGACGTGGTTTTCAGGGCCAAGAGTCGTCAGTAGGGGAATTTTGGTCATTTCGGCTGAACATGGCCGAAAGCCCTGATTTGGATGGGTTTTTCCTCATCCTGGTCAGGTCCCATCCAACGCCCACAACAAATGAAACGAGAAGGATCGGTGCTTTTAAAAAAGATAAAAAAACGAACAAGGGTTGCAACACGAGGACTTCCGAGGAGGTCACCCATCCTACTACTACTCTCGCCCAAGCACGCTTGACAGCGGAGTTCTGATGGGATCCGGAGCATTGGAGCTGGTTTGATCGCACCCATTGGATTTTTGCGGAACAAATCTTTTATAGAGCGTACGCGGCTGCCGAGTCGCACATACAGCGCGCCAAATCTAAAGTGGTCGCAAGTTCGCAACTCACAGCTCGCAAGCAGCGAGCTAAGATTGCGTTACGGACGGTCGCTCGACCCCTTCATCGCCCTGTGCAAGCATGGGCTTTCGTCCGTGTGTTGCAGTAAAATGGGGCCTCTAATGTGGTTTTCAGGCCAGGAGGCGTCCGTTGGGGAATTTCGGAAATTTCGAGTGAACAAGGGCGGAAGGCCGGACTTGGATGCTTTTTCCTCGTCCTGGTCAGTTCTCATCCGAAGGCAACAGCAAATGAAACGAGAAAGATCGGTGCTTTTTAGAAAGAGAAAACGACGAAAAAGGGGTGCAACACGAGGACTTCCCAGGAGGTCACCCATTCTAGTACTACTCTCACCCAAGCACGCTCAACTGCGGAGTTCTGATGGGATCCGGTGCATTAGTGCTGGTATGATCGCACCCATTGGATTCCTGCGGACCAAATGTTTTATTGAGGGAACGCGGCCGCAGAGTCGCGTATACAGCACGCCAGCTCCAAAGAGGTCGCAAGTTCGTAACTGACAGCTCGGAAGAGGCGAGCTAAGCGTGCGTTACGGACGGTAGCTGGACCACATTCACGGCCCCGTGGATGCATTGGGTTTCATCCGTGTGTTGCAGTAACAAAGGGCCTCTGATGTGGTTTTCAGGGCCAGAAGGCATCCGTACGGTAATTTCGGTCATTTCGAGTGAAGATGGGCGGAGGGCCTGACTTGGATGCTTTTCCTCGTCCTGGTCAGTTCTCATCCGACGGCCACGGCAAATGA
Organism: Carnegiea gigantea; assembly: GCA_029747015.1. Lineage (NCBI taxonomy): Eukaryota > Viridiplantae > Streptophyta > Magnoliopsida > Caryophyllales > Cactaceae > Carnegiea > Carnegiea gigantea. The sequence continues at coordinate 137,105 of JAKOGI010001302.1, forward strand.
AGCGAGAAAGATCGGTGCTTTTAAGAAAGTAAAAAGCAACGAAAAAGGGGTGCAACACGAGGACTTCCCAGGAGGTCACCCATCCAAGTACTACTCTCGCCCAAGCACGCTTAACTGCGGAGTTCTGATGGGATCCGGTGCATTAGTGCGGGTATGATCCCACCCATTGGATTCTTGCGGAACAAATGTTTCATTGAGGGTACGCGGCCCCAGAGTCGCGCATACAGCACGCCAGCTCCAAAGAGGTCGCACGTTCGTAACTGACAGCTCGGAAGAGGCGAGCTAAGCGTGCGTTACGGACGGTAGCTCGACCGCCTTCATCGCCCCGTGCAAGCATGGGGTTTCATCCGTGTGTTGCAGTAACAAAGGGCCTCTGATGTGGTTTTCAGGGCCAGCAGGCGTCGGTAGGGGAATTTTGGTAATTTCGAGCGAACATGGGCGGAAGGCCTGATTTGGATGCTTTTTCCTCGTCCTGGTCAGTTCTCATCCGACGGCCACAGCAAATGAAACGAGAAAGATCGGTGCTTTTTAAGGAAGGAAAAAACAACAAAAAAGGGGTGCGACACGAGGACTTCCCAGGAGGTCACCCATTCTAGTACTACTCTCGCCCAAGCACGCTTCACTGCGTAGTTCTGATGCAATCCGGTGCATTAGTGCTGGTATGATCGCACCCATTGGATTCTTGCGGAACAAATGTTTCATTGAGGGAAGGCGGCCGCAGAGTCGCGCATACAGCACGCCAGCTCCCAAGAGGTCGCAAGTTCGGAACTGACAGCTCGGAAGAGGGTAGCTAAGCGTGCGTTACGGACGGTAGCTTGACCACATTCACCGCCCCGTGCATGCATGGGGTTTCGTCAGTGTGTTGCAGCGAAAAATGGCCTCTGATGTGGTTTTCTGGAGCAGGAGGCGTCCGTGTGGGAATTTCGGTCATTTCGAGTGAACATGGGCGGAGGGCCTGATTTGGATTCTTTTTCCTCGTCATGGTCAGTGCTCATCCGAAGTCAACAGCAAATGAAACGAGAAAGATCGGTGATTTTTAGAAAGAAAAAACGACGAAGAAGGGGTTCAACACGAGGACTTCCCAGGAGGTCACCCATCCTAGTACTACTCTCGCCCAAGCACGCTTAACTGCGGAGTGCTGATGGGATCCGGTGCATTAGTGCCGGTATGATCGCACCCACTGGATTCTTTCGCAACAAATGTTTCATTGAGGGACCGCGGCCGCAGAGTCGCGCATACAGCACGCCAGCTCCAAAGAGGTCGCAAGTTCGTAACTGACAGCTCGGAAGAGGCGAGCTAAGCGTGCGTTACGGACGATAGCTTGACCACATTCACCGCCCCGTGCATGCATGGGGTTTCGTCCGTGTGTTGCAGCGAAAAAGGGCCTCTGATGTGGTTTTCAGGACCAGGAGGCGTCCGTAGGGGAATTTTGGTAATTTCGAGCGAACATGGGCGGAAGGCCTGATTTGGATGCTTTTTCCTCGCCCTGGTCAGTTCTCATCCGACGGCCACAGCAAATGAAACGAGAAAGATCGGTGCTTTTTAAGGAAGAAAAAAACAACAAAAAAGGGTGCGTTACGGATGGTAGCTCGACCACCTTCATCGCCCCTTGCCAGCGTGGGGTTTCGTCCTTGTGTTGCTATAAAAAAGGGCCTTTGAAGTGGTTTTCAGGGCCAAGAGTCGTCAGTAGGGGAATTTTGGTCATTTCGACTGAACATGGCCGAAAGGCCTGATTTGGATGGCTTTTTCTTCGGAAATTTCGAGTGAACAATGGCGGAAGGTCGGACTTGGATGCTTTTTCCTCGTCCTGGTCAGTTCTCATCAGACGGCCACAGCAAATAAAACGAGAAGGATCGGTGCTTTTGAGAAAGTAAAAAGCAACGAAAAAGGGGTGCAACACGAGGACTTCCCAGGAGGTCACCCATCCGAGTACTACTCTCGCCCAAGCACGCTTAACTGCGGAGTTCTGATGGGATCCGGTGCATTAGTGCTGGTATGACCCCACCCATTGGATTCTTGCGGAACAAATGTTTCATTGAGGGTACATGGCCACCGAGTCGCGCATACAGCACGCCAGCTCCAAAGAGGTCGCATGTTCGTAACTGACAGCTGGGAAGAGGCGAGCTAAGCGTGCGTTACGGACGGTAGCTCGTCCACCTTCATCGCCCCGTGCAAGCATGGGGTTTCCTCCGTGTGTTGCAGTCAAAAAGGGCCTCTGATGTGGTTTTCAGAACCAGGAGGCGTCCGTAGGGGAATTTTGGTAATTTCGAGCGAACATGGGCGGACGGCCTGATTTGGATTCTTTTTCCTCGTCCTGGTCAGTCCTCATCCGAAGGCAACAGCAAATGAAACGAGAAAGATCGGTGCTTTTTAGGAAGAAAAAACGACGAAAAAGGGGTGCAACACGAGGACTTCCCAGGAGGTCACCTATCCTAATACTACTCTCGCCCAAGCACGCCTAACTGCGGAGTTCTGATGGGATCCGGTGCATTAGTGCTGGTATGATCGCACCCATTGGATTCTTGTGGAACAAATGTTTCATTGAGGGAACGCGGCCGCAGAGTCGCGCATACAGCACGCCAGTTACAAAGAGGTCACAAGTTCGTAACTGACAGCTCGGAAGAGGCGAGCTAAGCGTGCGTTACGGACGGTAGCTCGACCACCTTCATCGCCCCGTGCAAGAATGGGGTTTCATCTGTGTGTTGCAGTAAAAAAGGGCATCTAATGTGGTTTTCAGGGCCAAGGGGCGTCCGTAGGGGAATTTTGGTAATTTCGAGAGAACATGGGCGGAAGGCATGATTTGTATTCTTTTTTCTCGTCCTGATCAGTTCTCATCCGAAGGCAACAGCAAATGAAACGAGAAAGATCGGTGCTTTTTAAAAAGAAAAAACGACGAAAAAGGGGTGCAACACGAGGATTTCCCAGGAGGTCACCCATCCTAGCACTACTCTCGCCCAAGCACGAATAACTGCGGAGTTCCGATGGGATCCGGTGCATTTGTGCTAGTATGATCACACCCATTGGGTTCTTAGGGAACAAATGTTTCATTGAGGGAACGCGGCCACAGAGTCGCGCATACAGCACGCCAGCTCCGAAGAGGTTGCAAGTTCGTAACTGACAGCTCGGAAGAGGCGAGCTAAGCGTGCGTTACGGACGGTAGCTTGACCACATTCACCGCCCCGTGCGTGCATGGGTTTTCGTCCGTGTGTTGCAGTGAAAAAGGGCCTCTGATGTGGTTTTCAGGAGCAGGAGGCGTCCGTAGGAATTTCGGTCATTGCGAGGGAACATGGGCGGAGGGCCTGATTTGGATTCTTTTTCCTCGTCCTGGTCAGTTCTCATCCGAAGGCAACAGCAAATGAAACGAGAAAGATCGGTGCTTTTAAGAAAGAAAAAACAACGAAAAAGGGGTGCAACACGAGGACTTCCCAGAAGGCCACCCATCCTAGTACTACTCTCGCCCGAGCACGCTTAACTGCGGAGTTCTGATGGGATCCGGTGCATTAGTGCTGGTATGATCGCACCCATCGAATTCTTGCGGAACAAATGTTTCATTGAGTGTACGCGGCCGCTGAGTTGCGCATAGAGCACGCCGGCTCCAAAGAGGTCGCAAGTTCGTAACTGACAACTCGGAAGAGGCAAGCTAAGCGTGCGTTACGGACGGTAGCTCGACCACCTTCATCGCCCCGTGCATGCATGGGGTTTCGTCCGTGTGTTGTATTAAAAAACGACCTCTGATGTGGTTTTCAAGGCCTGGACGCATCCGTAGGGGAATTTCGGTAATTTCAAGTGAACATGGGCGGAAGGCCTGACTTGGATGCTTTTTCCCCGTCCTGGTCAGTTCTCATCCGACGGCCGCAGCAGATGAAACGAGAAAGATCGGCGCTTTTAAGGAAGAAAAAAACAACGAAAAGGGTGTGCAACACGAGGACTTCCCAGGAGGTCACCCATCCTAGTACTACTCTCGGCCAAGCACGCTTAACTGCGGAGTTCTGATGGGATCCGGTGCATTAGTGCTGGTATGATCGCACCCATTGGATTCTTGCGGAACAAATGTTTCATTGAGGGAACGCGGCCGCACAATCGCGCATACAGCACGCCAGCTCCGAAGAGGTTGCAAGTTCGTAACTGACAGCTCGGAAGAGGCGAGCTAAGCGTGCGTTACGAACGGTAGCTTGACCACATTCACCGCCCCATGCATGCATGGGGTTTCGTCCGTGTGTTGCAGTGAAAAAGGGCCTCTGATGTGGTTTTAAGGACCAGGAGGCGTTCATAGGGGAATTTTGGTAATTTCGAGCGAACATGGGCGGAAGGCCTGATTTGGATTCTTTTTCCTCGTCCTGGTCAGTTCTCGTCCGAAGGCAACAGCAAATGAAACGAGAAAGATCGGTGCTTTTTAGAAAGAAAAAACGACGAAAAAGGGGTGCAACACGAGGACTTCCCCGGAGGTCACCCATCCTAGTACTACTCTCGCCCAAGCACGCTTAACTGCGGAGTTCTGATGGGATCCGGTGCATTAGTGCTAGTATGATCGCACCCATTGGATTCTCGCGGAACAAATGTTTCATTGAGGGAACGTGGCCGCAAAGTCGCGCATACAGCACTCCAGCTCCGAAGAGGTTGCAAGTTCGTAACTGACAGCTCGGAAGAGGCGAGCTAAGCGTGCATTACGGACGGTAACTCGACCCCCTCCATCGCCCCATGCAAGCATGAGCTTTCGTCCGTGTGTTGCGGTAAAATGGGGACTTTCAAGTGGTTTTCAGGGCCAGGAGGCGTCCGTTGGGGAATTTCGGTCATTTCGAGTGAACAGAGGCGGAGGCCCTGATTTGGATTCTTTTTCCTCGTCCTGGTCAGTTCTCTTCCGAAGGCAACAGCAAATGAAACGAGAAAGATCGGTGCTTTTTAGAAAGAAAAAACGACGAAAAAGGAGCACATCATGAGGACTTCCCAGGAGGTCACCCATCCTAGTACTACTCTCGCCCAAGCACGCTTAACTGCGGAGTCCTGATGGGATCCGGCGCATTAGTGCCGGAATGATCGCACCCATTGGATTCTTGCGGACCAAATGTTTCATTGAGGGAACGCGGCCGCAGCGTCGCGCATACAGTATGTCAGCTCCAAGGAGGTCGCAAGTTCGTAACTGACAGCTCGGAAGAGGCGAGCTAAGCGTGCGTTACGGACGGTAGCTCGACCAGCTTCATCGCCCCGTGCAAGCATGGGGTTTCATCCGTGTGTTGCAGTAAGAAAGGGCCTCTGATGTGGTTTTCAGAGCCAGGTGGCGTCCATTGGGGAATTTTGGCAATTTCGAGCGAACATGGGCGGAAGGCCTGATTTGGATGCTTTTTCCTCGTCCGGGTCAGTTCTCATCCGACGGCCACAGCAAATGAAACGAGAAAGATCGGTGCTTTTTAAGGAAGAAAAAAACAACAAAAAAGGGGTGCAACACGAGGACTTCCCAGGAGGTCACCCATCCTAGTACTACTCTCGCCCAAGCACGCTTAACTGCGGAGTTCTGATGCGATCCAGTGCATTAGCGCTGGTATGATCGCACCCATTGGAATCTTACGGAACAAATGTTTTATTGAGGGAACACGGGCGCAGAGTCGCGCATACAACACGCCAGCTCCAAAGAGGTCGCAAGTTCGTAACTGGCAGCTCGGAAGAGGCGAGCTAAGCGTGCGTTACAGACGGTAGCTTGACCACATTCACCGCCCCATGCATGCATGGGGTTTCGTCCGTGCGTTGCAGTGAAAAAGGGCCTCTGATGTGGTTTTCAGGACCAGGAGGCGTCCGTAGGAAATTTCGGCCATTGCGAGTGAACATGGGCGGAGGGCCTGATTTGGATTCTTTTTCCTCGTCCTGGTCAGTTGTCATCCGAAGGCAACAGCAAATGAAACGAGAAAGATCGATACTTTTTAGAAAGAAAAAACGACGAAAAAGGGGTGCAACACGAGGACTTCGCAGGAGGTCATCCATCCTAGTACTACTCTCGCCCAAGCACGCTTAACTGGGGAGTTCTGATGGGATCCGGTGCATTAGTGCTGGTATGATCACACCCATTGGATTCTTGCGGAACAAATGTTTCATTGAGGGTATGCGGCCGCAGAGACGCGCTTACAGCACGCCAGCTTCAAAGAGGTCGCAAGTTCGTAACTGACAGCTCGGAAGAGGCGAGCTAAACGTGCGTTACGGACGGTCGCTCGACCCCCTCCGTCGCCCCGTGCAAGCATGGGCTTTCGTCCGTGTGTGCAGTAAAATGGGGCCTCTCAAGTGGTTTTCAGGGCCAGGAGGCGTCCGTTGGGGAATTTCGGAAATTTCGAGTGAACAAGGGCGGAAGGGCGGACTTGGATGCTTTTTCCTCGTCCTGGTCAGTTCTCATCCGACGACCACAGCAAATGAAACGAGAAGGATCGGTGCTTTTAAGAAAGGAAAAAACAACGAAAAAGGGGTGCACCCCGAGGACTTCCGAGGAGGTCACCCATCCTAGTACTACTCTCGCCCAAGTACGCTTAACTGCGGAGTTCTGATGGGATCCGGTGCATTAGTGCTGGTATGATCGCACCCATTGGATTCTTGCGAAACAAATGTTTCATTGAGGCCACGCGGCTGCCGAGTCGCTCATGCAGCGCCCCAAATCTAAAGAGGCCGTAAGTTCGTAACTGACAGCTCGGAAGCGGCGAGCTATGCGTGCGTTACGAATGGTAGCTCGACCACCTTCATCTCCCCCGCCAGCGTGGGGTTTCGTCCCTGTGTTGCTATAAAAAATGGCCTCTGAAATGGTTTTTAGGGCCAAGAGTCGTCCGTAGGCGAATTTTGGTCATTTCGACTGAACATGGACGAAAGGCCTGATTTGGATGCTTTTTCCTCGTCCTGGCCAGCTCTCATCCGACGCCCACAGCAGATGAAACGAGAAGAATCAGTGTTCTTAAAAAAGGAAAAAAACGAAAAAGGGGTGCAACACGAGCGCTTCCCAGGAGGTGACCCATCCTACTACTATTCTTGCCCAAGCACGCTTAACTGCGGAGTTCTGATGGGATCCACTGCATTGGTGCTGGTATGATCGCAGCCATTGGATTCTTGAGGAACAAATGTTTCGTTGAGTGTGCGCGGCCGCTGAGTCGCGCTTAATGCACGCCGGCTCTAAAGAGGTCGCAAGTTCGTAACTTACAGGTCGGAAGCGGCGAGCTAGGCGTGCGTTGCGGATGGTAGCTCGACCACCTTCATCGCCCCTTGCCAGCGTGGGGTTTGGTCCTTGCGTTGCTGTAAAAAAGGGCCTCTGAAGTGGTTTTCAGGGCCAAGAGTCGTCAGTAGGGGAATTTTGGTCATTTCGACTGAACATTGACGAAAGGCCTGATTTGAATGCTTTTTCCTCGTCCTGGCCAGGTCTCATCCGATGCCCACAGCAAATGAAGCGAGAAGGATCAATGTTTTTAAAAAAGGAAAAAAAAACGAAAAAGGGGTGCAACACGAGCGCTTCCCAGGAGGTCCCCATCCTACTACTACTCTTACCCAAGCACGCTTAACTCCGGAGTTCTGATGGGATCCGCTGCATTAGTTCTGGTATGATCGCAGCCGCTGGATTCTTGCGGAATAAATGTTTCGTTGAGTGCACGCGGCCGCTGAGTCGCACTTAATGCACGCCGGCTCTAAAGAGGTCGCAAGTTCGTAACTTACAAGTCGGAAGCGGCGAGCTAGGCGTGCGTTACGGATGGTAGCTCGACCACCTTCATCGCCCCTTGCCAGCGTGGGGTTTCGTCCTTGTGTTGCTATAAAAAAGGGACTCTGAAGTGGTTTTCAGGGCCAAGAGTTGTCAGTAGGGGAATTTTGGTCATTTCGACTGAACATGGCCGAAAGGCCTGATTTGGATGGCTTTTTCCTCATCCTGGTCAGGTCCCATCCAACACCCACAGCAAATGAAACGAGAAGGATTGGTGCTTTTAAAAAAGATAAAAAAACGAACAAGGGTTGCAACACGAGGACTTCCGAGGAGGTCACCCATCCTACTACTACACTCGCCCAAGCACGCTTGACTGCGGAGTTCTGATGCGATCCGGTGCATTGGTGCTGGTTTGATCGCCCCCATTGGATTTTTGCGGAACAAATCTTTTATAGAGCGTACGCAGCTGCCAAGTCGCACATACAGTGCACCAAATCTAAAGAGGTCGCAAGTTCGCAACTTACAGCTCGCAAGCAGCGAGCTAAGATTGCGTTACGGACGGTCGCTCGACCCCTTCATCGCCCTGTGCAAGCATGGGCTTTCGTCCGTGTGTTGAAGTAAAATGGGGCCTCTAATGTGGTTTTCAGGGCCAGGAGGCGTCCGTTGGGGAATTTCGGAAATTTCGAGTGAACAAGGGCGGAAGATCGGACTTGGATGCTTTGTCCTCGTCCTGGTCAGTTCTCATCAGACGACCACAACAAATGAAACGAGAAGGATCGGTGCTTTTAAGAAAGTAAAAAGCAACGAAAAAGGGGTGCAACACGAGGACTTCCCAGGAGGTCACCCATCCAAGTACTACTCTCGCCCAAGCACGCTTAACAGCGGAGTTCTGATGGGATCCGGTGCATTAGTGCTGGTATGATCCCACCCATTGAATTCTTGCGGAACAAATGCTTCATTGAGGGTACGCGGCCACAGAGTCGCGCATACAGCACGCCAGCTCCAAAGAGGTCGCATGTTCGTAACTGACAGCTTGGAAGAGGCGAGCTAAGCGTGCGTTACGGACGGTAGCTCGACCACCTTCATCGCCCCGTGCAAGCATGGGGTTTCATCCGTGTGTTGCTGTAAAAAAGGGCCTCTGATGTGGTTTTCAGGGCCAGAAGGCGTCCATAGGGGAATTTCGGTAATTTCGAGCGAACATGGGCGGAAGGCCTGATTTGGATGCTTTTTCCTCGTCCTGATCAGTTCTCATCCGACGGCCACAGCAAATGAAACGAGAAAGATCGGTGCTTTTTCCTCGTCCGAGTACCACTCTCGCCCAAGCACGCTTAACTGCGGAGTTCTGATGGGATCCGGTGCATTAGTGCTGGTATGGTCGCGCCCATTGGATTCTTGCGGACCAAATGTTTCATTGAGGGAACGCGGCCGCAGAGTCGCGCATACAGCATGCCAGCTCCAAAGAGGTTGCAAGTTCGTAACTGACAGCTCGGAAGAGGCGAGCTAAGCGTACGTTACGGACGGTAGCTCGACCACATTCACCGCCCCGTGCATGCATGGAGTTTCGTCCGTGTGTTGCAGTGAAAAAGGGCCTCTGATGTGGTTTTAAGGACCAGGAGGCGTCCATAGGGGAATTTTGGCAATTTCGAGTGAACATGGGCGGAGGGCCTGACTTGGATTCTTTTTCCTCGTCCTGGTCAGCTCTCATCCGAAGGCAACAGCAAATGAAACCAGAAACATCAGTGCTTTTTAGAAAGAAAAAACGACGAAGAAGGGGTTCAACACAAGGACTTCCCAGGAGGTCACCCATCCTATACTACTCTCGCCCAAGCACGCTTAACTGCGGAGTTCTGATGGGATCCGGTGCATTAGTGCTGGTATGATCGCACCCATTGGATTCTTGCGGAACAAATGTTTCATTGAGGGTACGCGGCCGCAGAGTCGCGCATACAGCACGCCAGCTCCAAAGAGGTCGCAAGTTCGTAACTGACAGCTCGGAAGAGGCGAGCTAAGCGTGCGTTACGGACGGTAGCTCGACCACCTTCATCGCCCCGTGCAAGCATGGGGTTTCATCCGTGTGTTGCAGTGAAAAAGGGCCTCTGATGTGGTTTTCAGGACCAGGAGGCGTCCGTTCGGGAATTTCAGTCATTTCGAGTGAACATGGGCGGAGGGCCTGATTTGGATTCTTCTTCCTTGTCCTGGTCAGTTCTCATCCGAAGGCAACAGCAAATGAAACGAGAAAGATCGGCGCTTTTTAGAACGACGAAAAAGGGGTGCAACACGAGGACTTCCCAGGAGGTCACCCATCCTAGTACTACTCTCGCCCAAGCACGCTTAACTGCGGAGTTCTGATGGGATCCGGTGCATTAGCGCTGGTATGATCGCGCCCATTGGATTCTTGCAGAACAAATGTTTCATTGAGGGTACGCTGCCGCAGAGTCGCGCATACAGCACGCCAGCTCCAAAGAGGTCGGAAGTTCGTAACTGACAGCTCGGAAGAGGCGAGCTAAGCGTGCGTTACGGACGGTAGCTCGACCACCTTCATCGCCCCGTGCAAGCATGAGGTTTCATCCGTGTGTTGCAGTAAAAAAAGGGCCTCTAATGTGGTTTTCAGGGTCAGGAGGCGTCCGTATGGGAATTTTCGTAATTTCGAGCGAACATGGGCGGAAGGCCTGATTTGGATGCTTTTTCCTCGTCCTGGTCAGTTCTCATCCGACGACCGCGGCAAATGAAACGAGAACGATCGGTGCTTTTTAAGGAAGAAAAAAACAACAAAAAAAGGGGTTCAACACAAGGACTTCCCAGGAGGTCACCCATCCTATTACTACTCTCGCCCAAGCACGCTTAACTGCGGAGTTCTGATGGGATCCGGTGCATTAGTGCTGGTATGATCGCACCCAATGGATTCTTGCGGAACAAATGTTTCATTGAGGGTGCACGGCCGCAGAGTCGCGCATACAGCACGCCAGCTCCAAAGAGGTCGCAAGTTCGTAACTGACAGCTCAGAAGAGGGGAGCTAAGCGTGCGTTACGGACGGTAGCTTGACCACATTCACCGCCCCGTGCATGCATGGGGTTTCGTCCATGTGTTGCAGTGAAAAAGGGCCTCTGATGTAGTTTTCAGGACCAGGAGGCGTCCGTTGGGGAATTTCGGTCATTTCGAATGAACATGGGCGGAGGGCCTGACTTGGATTCTTTTCCTCGTCCTGGTCAGTTCTCATCCGAAGGCAACAGCAAATGAAACGAGAAAGATCGGTGTTTTTTAGAAAGAAAAAACGACGAAAAAGGGGTGCAACACGAGGACTTCCCAGGAGGTCACCCATCCTAGTACTACTCCCGCCCAAGCACGCTTAACTGCGGAGTTATGATGGGATCCCGTGCATTAGTGCTGGTCTGATCGCACCCATTGGATTCTTGCGGAACAAAGGTTTCATTGAGGGTACGCGACCGCAGAGTCGCGCACACAGCACGCCAGCTTCAAAGATGTCACAAGTTCGTAACCGATAGCTCGGAAGAGGCGAGCTAAGCGTGCGTTACGGACGGTAGCTCGACCCCCTGCATCGCCCCGTGCAAGCATGGACTTTCGTCCGTGTGTTGCAGTGAAATGGGGCCTTTCAAGTGGTTTTCAGGGCCAGGAGGCGTCCGTTGGAGAATTGCGGAAATTTCGAGTGAACAAGGGCGGAAGGTCGGACTTGGATGCTTTTTCCTCGTCCTGGTCAGTTCTCATCCGACGACCACAGCAAATGAAACGAGAAGGATCGGTGCTTTTAGGAAAGTAAAAAACAACGAAAAAGGGGTGCAACACGAGGACTTTCCAGGAGGTCACCTACCCTGGTACTACTCTCGCCCAAGCACGCTTAACTGCGGAGTTCTGACGGGATCCGGTGCATTAGTGCTGGTATGATAGCACCCATTGGATCTTGCGGAAGAAATGTTTCGTTGAGTGCACGCGGCTGGCGAGTCGCGCATGCAGCGCCCCAAATCTAAAGAGGTCGCAAGTTCGCAACTGACAGCTCGAAAGCGGTGAGCTATGCGTGCGTTACGGATGGTAACTCGACCGCCTTCATCGCCCCTTGCCAGCGTGGGGTTTCGTCCTGGTGTTGCTGTAAAAAAGGGCATCTGAAGTGGTTTTCGAGGCCAAGAGTTGTCAGTAGGGGAATTTTGGTCATTTCGACTGAACATGACCGAAAGGCCTGATTTGGATGGCTTTTTCCTCATCCTGGTCAGGTCTCATCCAACGCCCACGGCAAATGAAACGAGAAGGATCGGTGCTTTTAAAAAAGGAAAAAAAAACGAACAAGGGTTGCAACACGAGGACTTCCCAGGAGGTCACCCATCCTAGTACAACTCTCGCCCAAGCACGCTTGACTGCGGAATTCTGATGGGATCCGGTGCATTGGTGCTGGTTTGATCGCACCCATTGGATTTTTGCAGAACAAATCTTTTATGGAGCGTACGCGGATGCGAGTCGCACATACAGCGCGCCAAATCTAAAGAGGTCGCAAGTTCGCAACTTACAGCTCGGAAGCGGCGAGCTAAGAGTGCGTTACGGACGGTCGCTCGACCCCTTCATCGCCCCGCGCAAGCATGGGCTTTCGTCCGTGTGTTGCAGTAAAATGGGGCCTCTAATGTGGTTTTCAGGGCCAGGAGGCGTCCGTTGGGGAATTTCGGAAATTTCGAGTGAACAAGGGCGGAAGGTCGGACTTGGATGCTTCTTCCTCGTCCTGGTCAGCTCTCATCGGACGGCCACAACAAATGAAACGAGAAGGATCAGTGCTTTTAAAAAAGTAAAGAGCAGCGAAAAAGGGGTGCAACACAAGGACTTCCCCGGAGGTCACCCATCCTAGTGCTACTCTCGCCCAAGCACGCTTAACTGCGGAGTTCTGATGGGATCCGGTGCATTAGTGCTGGTATGATCGCGCCCATTGGATTCTTGCGGAACAAATGTTTCATTGAGGATACGCGGCCGCAGAGTCGCGCATACAGCACGCCAGCTCTAAAGAGGTCGCAAGTTCGTAACTGACAGCTCGGAAGAGGCGAGCTTAGCGTGCGTTGTGGACGGCAGCTCGACCACCTTCATCGCCCCGTGCAAGCATGGGGTTTCATCCGTGTGTTGCAGCAAAAAAGGACCTCTGATGTGGTTTTCAGGGCCAGGAGGCTTCCGTAAGGGAATTTCGGTCATTTCGAGTGAACATGGGCGGAGGGCCTGACTTGGATGCTTTTTCCTCGTCCTGGTCAGTTCTCATCCGGCGACCACAGCAAATGAAACGAGAAAGACCGATGCTTTTAAGAAAGCAAAAAACATCGAAAAAGGGGTGCAACACGGGTGCTTCCCAGGAGGTCGCCCATCCTAGTACTGCTGTCACCCAAGCACACTTAACTGTGGAGTACTGATGGGATCCGATGCATTAGTGCTGGCAACGGCCACAGCAAATGAAACGAAAAAGATCGGTGCTTTTTAAGGAAGAAAAAAACAACAAAAAAGGGGTGCAACCCGAGGACTTCCCAGGAGGTCCCCCATCCTAGTACTACTCTCGCCCAAACACGCTTAACTGCGGAGTTCTGATGGGATCCGGTGTATTAGTGCTGGTATGATCGCGCCCTTTGGATTCTTGCGGAACAAATGTTTCATTGAGGGTACGCGGCCGCAGAGTCGCGCATACAGCACGCCAGCTCCAAAGAGGTCGGAAGTTCGTAACTGACAGCTCGGAAGAGGCGAGCTAAGCGTGCGTTACGGACGGTAGCTCGCCCCACCTTCATCGCCCCGTGCAAGCATGGGGTTTCATCCGTGTGTTGCAGTAAAAAAGTGCCTCTGATGTGGTTTTCAGGGCCAGGAGGCGTCCGTAGGGGAATTTTGGTAATTTCGAGCGAACATGGGCGAAAGGCCTGATTTGGATGCTTTTTCCTCGTCCTGGTCAGTTCTCATCCGACGGCCACAGCAAATGAAACGAGAAAGATCGGTGCTTTTTAAGGAAGAAAAAAAAACAAAGAAGGGGTGCATCACGAGGACTTCCCAGGAGGTCACCCATCCTAGTACTGCTCTCGCCCAAGCACGCTTAACTGCGGAGTTCTGATGGGATCCGTTGCATTAGTCTTGGTATAATCGCGCCCATTGGATTCTTGCGGAGCAAATGTTTTGTTGAGGGAACGCGGCCGCAGAGCCCCGCATACAGCACGCCAGCTCCAAATATGTCGCAAGTTCGTAACTGACAGGTCGGAAGAGGCGAGCTAAGCGTGCGTTACGGGCGGTTGCTTGACCCCATTCCCCGCCCCGTGCATGCATTTGGTTTCGTCCGTGTGTTGCAGTGAAAAAGGGCCTCTGATGTGGTTTTCAGGACCAGGAGGTGTCCGTTGGGGAATTTCGGTCATTTTGAGCGAACATGGGCGGAGGACCTGATTTGGATTCTTTTTTCTCGTCCGGGTCAGTTCTCATCCGTAGGCAACAGCAAATGAAACGAGAAAGACCGGTGCTTTTTAGAAAGAAAAAACGACGAAAAAGGGGTGCAACACGAGGACTTCCCGGGAGGTCACCCACCCTAGTACTACTCTCGCCCAAGCACGCTTAACTGCGGAGTTCTGATGGGATCCGGCGTATTAGTGCTCTTATGATCACGCCATTTGGATTCTTGCGGAACAAATGTTTTATTGAGGGTACGCGGCCGCAGAGTCGCGCATACAGCACGCCAGCTCCAAAGAGGTCGCAAGTTCGTAACTGACAGCTCCGAAGAGGAGAGCTAAGCGTGCGTTACGGACGGTAGCTCGACCACCTTCATCGCCCCGTGCAAGCATGGGGTTTCATCCGTGTGTTACAGTAAAAAAGTGCCTCTGATGTGGTTTTCAGGGCCAGGAGGCGTCCGTAGGGGAATTTTGGTAATTTCGAGGGAACATCGGCCGAAGGCCTGATTTGGATGCTTTTTCCTCGTCCTGGTCAGTTCTCATCCGACGGCCACAGCAACTGAAACGAGAAAGATCGGTACTTTTTAAGGAAGAAAAAAACAACAAAAAAGGGGTGCAACATGAGGACTTCCCAGGAGGTCCCCCACCGTAGTACTACTCTCGCCCAAGCACGCTTAACTGCAGAGTTCGGATGAGATCCGGTGCATTAGTGCTGGTATGATAGCACCCATTGGATTCGTGCGGAACAAATGTTTCATTGAGGGAACGCGGCCGCAGAGTCGCGCATAGAGCACGCCAGCTCCAAAGAGGTCGCAAGTTCTAAGCGTGCGTTACAGACGGTAGCTTGACCACATTCCACGCCCCGTGCATGCAGGGGGTTTCGTCCGTGTGTTGCAGTGAAGAAGGGCCTCTGATGTGGTTTTCAGGACTAGGAGGCGACCGTAGGGGAATTTCGATCATTTCGAGTGAACATGGGCGGAGGGCCAGATTTGGATTCTTTTTCCTCGTCCGGGTCATTTCTCATCCGAAGGCAACAACAAATGAAACGAGAAAGATCGGTGCTTTTTAGAAAGAAAAAACGATGAAAAAGGGGTGCAACACGAGGACTTCCCAGGAGGTCGCCCATCCTAGTACTACTCTCGCCCGAGCACGCGTAACTGCAGAGCTCTGATGGGATCCGGTGCATTAGTGCTGGTATGATCGCACCCATTGGATTCTTGCGGAACAAATGTTTCATTAAGGGTACGCGGCCGCAGAGTCGCGCATACAGCACGCCAGCTCCGAAGAGGTCGCAAGTTCGTAACAGACAGCTCGGAAGAGGTGAGCTAAGCGTGCGTTACGGACGGTAGCTCGACCCCCTCCATCGCCCCGTGCAAGCATGGGCTTTCATCCGCGTGTTGCAGTAAAATGGGGCCTCCCAAGTGGTTTTCATGGCCCGGAGGCGTCCGTTGGGGAATTTCGGAAATTTCGTGCGAACAAGGGCGGAAGGTCGGACTTGGATGCTTTTTCCTCGCCCTGGTCAGTTCTCATCCGATGACCACAGCAAATGAAACGAGAAGGATCAGTGCTTTTAAGAAAGTAAAAAACAACGAAAAAGGGGTGCAACACGAGGACTTCCCAGGAGGCCATCCATCCTAGTACTACTCTCGCCCAAGCACGCTTAACTGCGGAGTTCTGATGGGATCCGGTGCATTAGTGTCGGTACGATCGCACCCATTGGATTCTTGCGGAACAAATGTTTCGTCGAGGGTATGCGGCCGCAGAGTCGCGCATACAGCACGCCAGCTCCAAAGAGGCCGCCAGTTCGTAACTGACAGCTCGGAAGAGGCGAGCTAAGCGTGCGTTACGGACGGTAGCTCGACTCCCTGCATCGCCCCGAGCAAGCTTGGGCTTTCGTCCGTGTGTTGCAATAAAATGGGGCCTCTCAAGTGGTTTTCAGGGCCAAGAGGCGTCCGTTGGGGAATTTCGAAAATTTCAAGTGAACAAGGGCGGAAGGTCGGACTTGGATGCTTTTTCCTCGTCTTGGTCAGTTCTCATCCGAAGACCACAGCAAATGAAACGAGGAGGATCGGTGCTTTTAAGAAAGTAAAAAACAACGAAAAAGGGGCGCAACACGAGGACTTCCCAGGAGGTCACCCATCCTAGTACTACTCTTGCCAAAGCACGCTTAACTGCGGAGTTCTGATGGGATCCACTGCATTAATGTTGGTATGATCGCACCCATTGGATTCTTGCGGAGCAAATGTTTCATTGAGGGTACGCGGCCGCAGAGTTGCGCATACAGCACGCCTGCTCTAAAGAGATCGCAAGTTCGCAACTGACAGCTCGGAAGCGGCGAGCTAAGAGTGCGTTACGGACGGTCGCTCGACCCCTTCATCGCCCCGTGCAAGCATGGGCTTTCGTCCGTGTGTTGCAGGAAAATGGGGCCTCTAATGTGGTTTTCAGGGCCAGGAGGCGTCCGTTGGGGAATTTCGGAAATTTCGAGTGAACAAGGGCGGAAGGCCGGACTTGGATACTTTTTCCTCGTCCTAGTCAGTTCGCATCAGACGGCCACAGCAAATGAAACGAGAAGGATCCGTGATTTTAAGAAAGTAAAAAGCAACGAAAAAGGGGTGCAACACGAGGACTTCCCAAGAGGTCACCCATCCTAGTACTACTCTCGCCCAAGCACGCTTAACTGTGGAGTTCTGATGGGATCCGGTGCATAAGTGCTGGTATGATCGCACCCATTGGATTCTTGCGGAACAAATGTTTCATTGAGGGTACGCGGCCGCAGAGTCGCGCACACAGCACGCCAGCTCCAAAGAGGTCGCAAGTTCGTAACTGACAGATCGGAAGAGGCGAGCTAAGCGTGCGTTACGGACGGTAGCTCGACCACCTTTATGGCCCCGTGCAAGTATGAGGTTTCATCCGTGTGTTGCAGTAAAAAAGGGCATCTAATGTGGTTTTCAGGGCTAGGAGGCGTCCGTAGGGGAATTTTGGTAATTTCGAGCGAACATGGGCGGAAGGCCTGATTTGGATTCTTTTTCCTCGTCCTGGTCAGTTCTCCTCCGACGGCCACAGCAAATGAAGCGAGAAAGATCGGTGCTTTTTAAGGAAGAAAAAAACAACTAAAAGCGGGTGCAACACGGGGACTTCTCAGGAGTTCACCCATCCTAGTACTACTCTCGCCCAAGCACGCTCAACTGCGGAGTTCTGATGGGATCCGGTGCATTAGTGCTGGTATGATCGCACCCATTGGTTTCTTGCGGAACAAATCTTTCATTGAGGGAACGCGGCCGCAGAGTCGTGCATATAGCACGCCAGCTCCAAAGAGGTCGCAAGTTCGTAACTGACGGCTCGGAAGAGGCGAGCTAAGCGTGCGTTACGGACGGTAGCTTGACCACATTCACCGCCCCGTGCATGCATGGGGTTTCGTCCGTGTGTTGCAGTGAAAAAGGGCCTTTGATGTGGTTTCCAGGACCAGGAGGCGTCCGTGGGGGAATTTCGATCATTTCGAGTGAACATGGGCGGAGGGCCTGATTTGGATTCTTTTTCCTTGTCCTGGTCAGTTCTCATCCGAAGGCAACAGCAAATGAAACGAGAAATATCGGTGCTTTTTAGAAAGAAAAAACGACGAAAAAGGGGTGCAACACGAGGACTTCCCAGGAGGTCTCCCATCCTAGCACTACTCTCACCCAAGCACGCTTAACTGCAGAGTTCTGATGGGATCCCGTGCACTAGTGCTAGTATGATCGCACCCATTGGATTCTTGCGGAACAAATATTTCATTGAGGGTACGCGGCCGTAGAGTCGCGCATACAGCACGCCAGCTCCAAAGAGGCCGCCAGTTCGTAACTGACAGCTCGGAAGAGGCGAGCTAAGCGTGCGTTACGGACGGTAGCTCGACCCCCTCCATCGCCCCGTGCAAGCAGGGGCTTTCGTCCGTGTGTTGCAGTAAAATGGGGCCTCTCAAGTAGTTTTCAGGGCCAGGAGGCGTCCGTTGGGGAATTTCGAAAGTTTCGAGTGAACATGGGCGGAGGGCCTGATTTGGATTCTTTTTCCTCGTCCCGGTCAGTTCTCATCCGTAGGCAACAGCAAATGAAATGAGAAAGATCGGTGCTTTTTAAAAAGAAGAAACGACGAAAAAGGGGTGCATCAAGAGGACCTCCCAGGAGGTCACCTATCCTAGTACTACTCTCGCCCAAGCACGCTTAACTGCGGAGTTCTGATGGGATCCGGTGCATTAGTGCAGGTATGATCGCACCCACTGGATTCTTGCGGAACAAATGTTTCATTGAGGGTACGCGGCCGCAGAGTCGCGCATACAGCACGCCAGCTCCAAAGAGGTCGCAAGTTCGTAACCGACAGCTCGGAAGAGGTGAGCTAAGCGTGCGTTACGGACGGTAGCTCGAGCACTTTCATCTCCCCGCGCAAGCATGAGGTTTCATCCGTGTGTTGCGGTAAGAAAGGGCCTCTGATGTGGTTTTCAGGGCCAGGAGGCGTCCGTAGGGGAATTTTGGTAATTTCGAGCGAACATGGGCGGAAGGCATGATTTGGATGCTTTTTCCTCGTCCTGGCCAGTTCTCATCCGACGGCCACAGCAAATGAAACGAGAAATATCGGTGCTTTTTAAGGAAGAAAAAAACAATAAAAAAGGGGTGCAACACGAGGACTTCCCAGGAGGTCACCCATCCTAGTACTACTCTCACCCAAGCACGCTTAACTGCGGAGTTCTGATGGTATCCGGTGCACCAGTGCTGGTTTGATCGCACCCATTGGGTTTTGGCGGAACAAATGTTTCATTGAGGGTACGCGGCCACAGTGTCATGCATACAGTATGCCAGCTCCAAAGAGGTCGCAAGTTCGTAACTGACAGCTCGGAAGAGGCGAGCTAAGCGTGCGTTACGGACGGAAGGCATGATTTGGATTCTTTTTCCTCGTCCTGGTCAGTTCTCATCCGAAGACAACAGCAAATGAAACGAGAAAGATCGGTGCTTTTTAGAAAGAAAAAACGACGAAAAAGGGGTGCAACACTAGCACTTCCGAGGAGATCACCCATCCTAGTACTACTCTCGCCCAAGCACGCTTAACTGCAGAGTTCTGGTCGGATCCGGTGCATTAGTGCTGGTATGATCGCACTCGCTGGAGTCTTGCGGAACAAATGTTTCATTGAGGGTGCGCGGCCGCAGAGTCGCGCATGCAACACGCCAGCTCCAAAGAGGTCGCAAGTTCGTAACTGACAGCTCGGAAGAGGCGAGCTAAGCTTGCGTTACGGACGGTAGCTCGACCACCTTCATCGCCCCGTGCACGCATGGGGTTTCATCCGTGTGTTGCAGTAAAAAAAGGTCCTCTGATGTGGTTTTCTGGGCCAGGAGGCGTCCGTACGGGAATTTTGGTAATTTCGGGCGAACATGGACGGAAGGCCTGATTTGGATGCTTTTTCCTCGTCCTGATCAGTTCTCATCCGACGGCGACAACAAATGAAACGAGAAAGATCGGTGCTTTTTGAGGAAGAAAAAAACAACGAAAAAGGGGTGCAACACGAGGACTTCCCAGGACGTCACCCATCCTGGTACTGCTCTCGCCCAAGCACGCTTAACTGCGGAGTTCTAATGGGATCCGGTGCATTAGTTCTGGTATGATCGCACCCATTGGATTCTTTTGGAACAAATGTTTCATTGAGGGAACGCAGCCGCAGAGTCGCGCATACAGCACGCCAGCTCAAAGAGGTCGCAAGTTCGTAACTGACAGCTCGGAAGAGGGGAGCTAAGCGTGCGTTACGGACGGTAGCCTTACCACATTCATCGCCCTGTGCATGCATGGGTTTCGTCCGTGTGTTGCAGTGAAAAAGGGCCTCTGATGTGGTTTTCAGGACCAGGAGGCGTCCGTAGGGGAATTTCGGTCATTGCGAGCGAAGATCGGCGGAGGGCCTGATTTGGATTATTTTTCCTCGTCCTGGTCAGTTCCCATCCGAAGGCAACAGCAAATGAAACGAGAAAGATCGGTGCTTTTTAGAAAGAAAAAACGACGAAAAAGGGGTGCAACACGAGGACTTCCCAGGAGGTCACCCATCCTAGTACTACTCTCGCCCAAGCGCGCTTAACTGCGGAGTTCTGATGGGATCCGGTGCATTAGTGCTGGTATGATCGCACCCACTGGATTTTTGCGGAACAAATGTTTCATTGAGGGTACGCGGCCGCAGAGTCGCGCATACAGCGCGCCAAATCTAAAGAGGTCGCAAGTTCGGAACTTATAGCTCGGAAGCGGCGAGCTAAGAGTGCGTTACGGACGGTCGCTCGACCCCTTCATCGCCCCATGCAAGCATGGGCTTTCGTCCGTGTGTTGCAGTAAAATGGGGCCTCTAATGTGGTTTTCAGGGCCAGGAGCCGTCCGTTGCGGAATTTCGGAAATTTCGAGTGAACAAGGGCGGAAGGCCGGACTTGGATGCTTTTTCCTCGTCCTAGTCGGTTCTCATCTGATGACCACAGCAAATGAAACGAGAAGGATCGGTGCTTTTAAGAAAGTAAAAAACAACGAAAAAGGGGTGCAACATGAGGACTTCCCAGGAGGTCATCCATCCTAGCACTACTCTCGCCCAAGCACGCTTAACTGCGGAGTTCTGATGGGATCCGGTGCATTAGTGCTGGTATGATCGCACCCATTGGATTCTTGCGGAACAAATGTTTCATTGAGGGTACGCGGCCGCAGAGTCGCGCATACAGCACGCCAGCTCCAAAGAGGTCGCAAGTTCGTAACTGACAGCTCGGAAGAGGCGAGCTAAGCGTGCGTTACGGACGGTAGCTTGACCACATTCACCGCCCCATGCATGCATGGGGTTTCGTCCGTGAGTTGCAGTGAAAAAGGGCCTGATTTGGATTCTTTTTCCTCGTCCTGGTCAGTTCTCATCCGAAGGCAACAGCAAATGAAACGAGAAAGATCGGTGCATTTTAGAAAGAAAAAACGACGAAAAAGGGGTGCAACACGAGGGCTTCCCAGGAGGTCACCCATCCTAGTACTACTCTCGCCCAAGCACGCTTAACTGCAGAGCTCTGATGGGATCCGGTGCATTAGTGCTGGTATGATCGCACCCATTGGATTCTTGCGGAACAAATGTTTCATTAAGGGTGCGCGGCCGCAGAGTCGCGCATACAGCACGCCAGCTCCAAAGAGGTCGCAAGTTCGTAGCAGACAGCTCGGAAGAGGTGAGCTAAGCGTGCGTTACGGACGGTAGCTCGACCCCCTCCATCGCCCCGTGCAAGCATGGGCTTTCATCCGCGTGTTGCAGTAAAATGGGGCCTCCCAAGTTGTTTTCATGGCCCGGAGGCGTCCGTTGGGGAATTTCGGAAACTTCGTGCGAACAAGGGCGGAACGTCGGACTTGGATGCTTTTTCCTCGTCCTGGTCAGTTCTCATCCGATGACCACAGCAAATGAAACGAGAAGGATCGGTGCTTTTAAGAAAGTAAAAAACAACGAAAAAGGGGTGCAACACGAGGACTTCCCAGGAGGCCATCCATCCTAGTACTACTCTCGCCCAAGCACGCTTAACTGCGGAGTTCTGATGGGATCCGGTGCATTAGTGTCGGTATGATCGCACCTATTAGATTCTTGCGGAACAAATGTTTCATTGAGTCCACTCGTCTGCCGAGTCGCGCATGCAGCGCCCCAAATCTAAAGAGGTCGCAAGTTCGTAACTGATAGCTCGGAAGCGGCGAGCTATGCGTGCGTTACGGAAGGTAGCTCGACCACCTTCATCGCCCCTTGCCAGCGTGGGGTTTCGTCCCTGTGTTGCTGTAAAAAAGGACCTCTGAAGTGGTTTTTAGGGCTAAGAGTCGTTCGTAGGGGAATTTTGGTCATTTCGACTGAACATGGACGAAAGGCCTGATTTGGATGCTTTTTCCTCGTCCTGGCCAGGTCTCATCCGACGCCCACAGCAAATGAAACGAGAAGGATTAGTGTTTTTAAAAAAGGGAAAAAAATGAAAAAGGGGTGCAACACGAGCGCTTCCCAGGAGATCACCCATCCTACTACTACTCTTGCCCAAGCACGCTTAACTGCGGAGTTCTGATGGGATCCCGTGCATTAGTGCTGGTATGATCGCACCCATTGGATTCTTGCGGAACAAATGTTTCATTAAGGGTATGCGGCCGCAGAGTCGCGCATACAGCACGCCAGCTCCAAAGAGGCGCCAGTTCCTAACTGACAGCTCGGAAGAGCGAGCTAAGCGTGCGTTACGGACGGTAGCTCGACCCCTTCCATCGCCCCGTGCAAGCATCGGCTTCCGTCCGTGTGTTGCAGCAAATGGGGCCCTCTCAAGTGGTTTTCAGGGCCAGGAGGGCGTCCGTTGGGGAATTTCGAAAATTTCGAGTGAACAAGGGCGGAAGGTCGGACTTGGATGCTTTTTCCTCGTCCTGGTCAGTTCCTCATCCGACGACCATAGCAAAATCAAACGAGGAGCATCGGTGCTTTTAAGAAAGTGAAAAGCAACAAAAAAGGGGTGCAACACGAGGACTTCCCAGGAGGTCACCCATCCTATTACTACTCTCGCCCAAGCACGCTTAACTGCGGAGTTCTGATGGGATCCGGTGTATTAGTGCTGGTATGATCGCACCCATTGGATTCTTGCGGAACAAATGTTTCATTGAGTCTACGTGACTGCCGAGTCGCGCATAAGAGGTCGCAAGTTCGTAACTGACAGCTCGGAAGCGGCGAGCTATGCGTGCGTTACGGATGGTAGCTCGACCACCTTCATCGCCCCGTGCCAGCATGAGGTTTCATCCACGCGTTGCAGTAAAAAAGGGCCTTGATGCGGAATTTAGGTAATTTCGAGCGAACATGGGCGGAAGGCCTGATTCGGATTCTTTTTCCTCATCCTGGTCAGTTCTCCTCCGACGGCCAAAGCAAATTAAACGAGAAAGATCGGTGCTTTTTAAGGAAGAAAAAAACAACAAAAAAGGGGTGCAACACAAGCACTTCCCAGGATGTCACCAATCCTAGTACTACTCTCGCCCAGGCACGCTTAACTGCGGAGTTCTGATGGGATCCGGTGCATTAGTGCTGGTAAGATCGCACCCATTGGATTCTTGCGGAGCAAATGTTTCATTGAGGGAACGCGGCCGCAGAGCCGCGCATACAGCACGCCAGCTCCAAAGAGGTCGCAAATTCGTAACTGACAGCTCGGAAGAGGCGAGCTAAGCGTGCGTTACGGACCGTAGCTTGACCACATTCCCCGCCCCGTGCATTCATGGGGTTTCGTCCGTGTGTTGCAGTGAAAAAGGGCCTCTGATGTGGTTTTCAAAACCAGGAGGCGTCCGTTGGGGAATTTCGGAAATTTCGAGTGAACAAGGGCGGAAGGTTGGACTTGGATGCTTTTTCCTCGTCCTGGTCAGTTCTCATCCGACGACCACAGCAAATGAAACGAGAAAGATCGGTGCCTTTTAAGGAAGAAAAAAACAACAAAAAGAGGGTGCAACAGAAGGGCTTCCCAGGAGGTCACCCATCCTAGTACTACTCTCGCCTACGCACGCTTAACTGCGGAGTTCTGATAGGATCCGGTGCATTAGTGCTGGTATGATCGCACCCATTGGATTCTTGCGAAACAAATGTTTCATTGAGGGTACGCGACCGCAGAGTCGCGCATACAGCACGCCAGCTCCAAAGAGGATGCAAGTTCGTAACTGAAAGCTCAGAAGAGGCGAGCTAAGCGTGCGTTATAGACGGTAGCTCGACTCCCTGCATCGCCCCGTGCAAGCTTGGGCTTTCGTCCGTGTGTTTGCCGCAAAATGGGGCCTCTCAAGTGGTTTTCAGGGCCAGGAGGCGTCCATTGGGGAATTTCGAAAATTTCGAGCGAACAAGGGCGGAAGGCCGGACTTGGATGCCTTTTCCTCGTCCTGGTCAGTTCTCATCCGAGACCGCAGCAAATGAAACGAGAAGGATCGGTGCTTTTAAGAAAGTAAAAAACAACGAAAAAGGGGTGCAACACGAGGACTTCCCAGGAGGTCACCCATCCTAATACTACTCTTGCCGAAGCACGCTTAACTGCGGAGTTCTGATGGGATCCGCAACATTAGTGCTGGTATGATCGCACCCGTTGGATTCTTGCGGAGCAAATGTTTCATTGAGGGTACGCGGCCGCAGAGCCGCGCATACAGCACGCCAGCTCCAAAGAGGTCGCAAGTTCGTAACTGACAGCTCGGAAGAGGCGAGCTAAGCGTGCGTTACGGACGGTAGCTCGACCACCATCCTCGCCCCGTGCAAGCATGAGGTTTCATCCGTGTGTTGCAGTAAAAAAGGGCCTCTAATGTGGTTTTCAGGGCCAGGAGGCGTCCGTAGGGGAATTTTCGTAATTTCGAGCAAACATGGGCGGAAGGCCTGATTTGGATTCTTTTTCCTCGTCCTGGTCAGTTCCCATCCTACAGCCACAGCAAATGAAACGAGAAAGATCGGTGCTTTTTAAGCAAGAAAAAAACAACAAAAAAGGTGTGCAACACGAGGACTTCCCAGGAGGTCAACCATCCTAGTACTACTCTTACCCAAGCACGCTTAACTGCGGAGTTCTGATGGGATCCGGTGCATTAGCGGTGGTATGATCGCACCCATTGGATTCTTGCGGAACAAATGTTTCATTGAGGGTACGCGGCCGCAGAGTCGCGCATACAGCACGCCAGCTCCAAAGAGGTCGCAAGTTCGCAGCTCACAGCTCGGAAGAGGCGAGCTAAGCGTGCGTTACGGACGGTAGCTCGACCACCTTCATCGCCCCGTGCAAGCATGAGGTTTCATCCGTGTGTTGCAGTAAAAAAGGGCCTCTGATGTGGTTTTCAGGGCCAGGAGGCGTCCGTAGGGGAATTTTGGTAATTTCGAGCGAACATGGGCGGAAGGCCTGATTTGGATTCTTTATCCTCGTCCTGGTCAGTTCTCCTCCGACGGCCACAGCAAATGAAACGAGAAAGATCGGTGCTTTTTAAGGAAGAAAAAAACAACAAAAAAGGGTGCAACACGAGGACTTCCCAGGAGGTCACCCATCCTAGTACTACTCTCGCCCAAGCACGCTTAACTGCGGAGTTCTGATGGGATCCGGTGCATTAGTGCTGGCATGATCGCAGCCATTGGATTGTTGCGGAACAAATGTTTCATTGAGGGAACGCGGCCGCAGAGTCGCGCATACAGCACGCCAGCTCCAAAGAGGTCGCAGGTTCGTAACTGACAGCTCGGAAGAGGCGAGCTAAGCGTGCGTTACGGACGGTAGCTTGACCACATTCACCGCCCCGTGCATGCATGGGGTTTCGTCCGTGTATTGCAGTGAAAAAGGGCCTCTGATGTAGTTTTCAGGACCAGGAGGCGTCCGTTGGGGAATTTCGGTCATTTCGAATGAACATGGGCGGAGGGCCTGATTTGGATTCTTTTCCTCGTCCTGGTCAGTTCTCATCCGAAGGCAACACCAAATGAAACGAGAAAGATCGGTGCTTTTTAGAAAGAAAAAACGACGAAAAAGGGGTGCAACACGAGGACTTCCCAGGAGGTCACCCATCCTAGTACGACTCCCGCCCAAGCACGCTTAACTGCGGAGTTATGATGGGATCCGGTGCATTAGTGCTGGTATGATCGCACCCATTGGATTCTTGCAGAACAAATGTTTCATTGAGGGCACGCGGCCGCAGAGTCGCGCACACAGCACGCCAGCTCCAAAGAGGTCGCAAGTTCGTAACCGATAGCTCGGAAGAGGCGAGCTAAGCGTGCGTTACAGACGGTAGCTCAACCCCCTGCATCGCCCCGTGCAAGCATGGACTTTCGTTCGTGTGTTGCAGTAAAATGGGGCCTTTCAAGTTGTTTTCAGGGCCAAGGGGCGTCCGTTGGAGAATTTCGGAAATTTCGAGTGAACAAGGGCGGAAGGTCGGACTTGGATGCTTTTTCCTCGTCCTGGTCAGTTCTCATCCGACGACCACAGCAAATGAAACGAGAAGGATTGGTGCTTTTAAGGAAGTAAAAAACAACGAAAAAGGGGCGCGACACGAGGACTTTCCAGGTGGTCACCCATCCTGGTACTACTCTCGCCCAAGCACGCTTAACTGCGGAGTTCTGATGGGATCCGGTGCATTAGTGCTGGTATGATCGCACCCATTGGATCTTGCGGAACAAATGTTTCATTGAGTGCACGCGGCTGCCGAGTCGCGCATACAGCGCTCCAAATCTAAAGAGGTCGCAAGTTCGCAACTGGCAGCTCGAAGGCGGCGAGCTATGCGTGCGTTACGGATGGTAACTCGACCACCTTCATCGCCCCTTGCCAGCGTGAAGTTTCGTCCTTCTGTCGCTGTAAAAAAGGGCATCTGAAGTGGTTTTCAGGGGCACGAGTCGTCAGTAGGGGAATTTTGGTCATTTCGACTAAACATGGCCGAAAGGCTTGATTTGGATGGCTTTTTCCTCATCCTGGTCAGATCTCATCCAACGCCCACAGCAAATGAAACGAGAAGGATCGGTGCTTTTAGAAAAGGAAAAAAAAAAACGAACGAGGGTTGCAACACGAGGACTTCCCAGGAGGTCACCCATCCTAGTACTACTCTCGCCCAAGCACGCTTGGCTGCGGAGTTCTGATGGGATCCGGTGCATTGGTGCTGGTTTGATCGCACCCATTGGATTTTTGCAGAACAAATCTTTTATGGAGCGTACGCGGCTGCCGAGTCGCACATACAGCACGCCAAATCTAAAGAGGTCGCAAGTTCGCAACTTACAGCTCGGAAGCGGCGAGCGAAGAGTGCGCTACGGACGGTCGCTCGACCCCTTCATCGCCCCGCGCAAGCATGGGCTTTCGTCCGTGTGTTGCAGTAAAATGGGGCCTCTAATGTGGTTTTCAGGGCCAGGAGGCGTCCGTTGGGGAATTTTGGAAATTTCGAGTGAACAAGGGCGGAAGGTCGGACTTGGATGCTTTTTCCTCGTCCTGGTCGGTTCTCACCAGACGGCCACAGCAAATGAAACGAGAAGGTTCGGTGCTTTCAAAAAAGTAAAAAGCAACGAAAAACGGGTGTAACACGAGGACTTCCCAGGAGGGCAACCATCCTAGTACTACTCTCGCCCAAGCACGCTCAATTGCGGAGTTCTGATGGGATCCGGTGCATTCGTGCTGGTATGATCGCACCCATTGGATTCTTCCGGAACAGATGTTTCATTGAGGGTACGCGGCCGCAGAGTCGCGCATACAGCACGCCAGCTCCAAAAAGGTCGCAAGTTCGTAACTGACAGCTCGGAAGAGGCGAGCTAAGCGTGCGTTACGGACGGTAGCTTCACCACATTCACCGCCCCATGCATGCATGGGGTTTCGTCCGTGTGTTGCAGTGAAAAAGGGCCTTTGATGTGGTTTTTAGGACCAGGAGGCGTCCGTTGGGGAATTTCGATCATTTCGAGTGAACATGGGCGGAGGGCTTGATTTGGATTCTTTTTCCTCGTCCTGGTCAGTTCTCATCCGAAGGCAACAGCAAATGAAACGAGAAAGATCGGTGCTTTTTAGAAAGAAAAAACGACGAAAAAGGGGTGCAACACGAGGCCTTCCTAGGAGGTCACCCACCTAGCACTACTCTCGCTCAAGCACGCTTAACTGCGGAGTTCTGATGGGATCCGGTGCATTAGAGCTGGCATGATCGCACCCATTGGATTCTTGCGGAACAAATGTTTCATTGAGTCCACGCGGCTGCCGAGTCGCTCATGCGGCGCCCCAAATCTAAAGAGGTCGCGAGTTCGTAACTGACAGCTCGGAAGCGGCGAGCTATGCGTACGTTACGGATGGTAGCTCGACTTGCTTCATCGCCCCTCGCCAGCGTGGGGTTTCGTCCCTGTGTTGCTGTAAAAAACGGCCTCTGAAGTGGTTTTTAGGTCCAAGAGTCGTCCGTAGGGGAATTTTGGTCATTTCGACTGAACATGGACGAAAGGCCTGATTTGGATGCTTTTTCCTCGTCCTGGTCAGTTCTCATCCGACGACCACAACAAATGAAACGAGAAGGATCGGTGCTTTTAAGAAAGTAAAAAGCAACGAAAAAGGGGTGCAACACGAGGACTTCCTAGGAGGTCACCCATCCTAGTACTACTCTCGCCCAAGCACGCTTAACTGCCGAGTTCGGATGGGATCCGGTGCATTAGTGCTGGTATGATCGCACCCATTGGATTCTTGCGGAGCAAATGTTTCATTGAGGGAACGCGACCACAGAGTCGCGCATATAGCACGCCAGCTCCAAAGTGGTCGCAAGTTCGTAACTGACAGCTCGGAAGAGGCGACCTAAGCGTGCGTTACGGACGGTAGCTTGACCACATTCCCCGCCCCGTGCATGCATGGGGTTTCCTCCGTGTGTTGCAGTAAAAAAGGGCCTCTGATGTGGTTTTCAGGGCCAAGAGGCGTCCGTAGGGGGATTTTGGTAATTTCGAGCGAACATGGGCGGAAGGCCTGACTTGGATGCTTTTTCCTCGTCCTGGTCAGTTCTCATCAGACGACCGCAGCAAATGAAACGAGAGAGATCGGTGCTTTTTAAGGAAGAAAAAAACAACAAAAAAGGGGTGCAACACGAGGACTTCCCAGGAGGTCACCCATCCTAGTACTACTCTCGCCCAAGCACGCTTAACTGCCGAGTTCGGATGGGATCCGGTGCATTAGTGCTGGTATGATTTCGAGCGAACATGTGCGGAAGGCCTAATTTGGATGCTTTTTCCTCGTCCTGGACAGTTCTCATCCGACGGCCACAGCAAATGAAACGAGAAAGATCGGGGCTTTTTAAGGAAGAAAAAAGCAACGAAAAAGGGGTGCAACACGAGGACTTCCCAGGAAGTCACCCATCCTAGTACTACTCTCGCCCAAGCACGCTTAACTGCGGAGTTCTGATGGGATCCGGTGCAGTAGTGCTGGTATGATCGCACCCATTGGATTCTTACGGAACAAATGTTTCATTGAGTCCACGCGGCTGCCGAGTCGCGCATGCAACGCCCCAAATCTAAAGAGGTCGCAAGTTCGTAACTGACAGCTCGGAAGCGGCGAGCTATGCGTACGTTACGGATGGTAGCTCGACCACCTTCATCGCCCCTTGCCAGCGTGGGGTTTCGTCCCTGTGTTGCTTTAAAAAAGGGCCTCCGAAGTGGTTTTTAGGGCCAAGAGTCGTCCGCAGGGGAATTTTGGTCATTTCGACCGAACATGGATTTAAGACCTTATTTAGATGCTTCTTCCTCGTCCTGGCCAGGTCTCATCCGATGCCGACAGCAAATGAAACGAGAAGGATCAGTGTTTGTGAAAAAGGAAAAAAAAAAACGAAAAAGGGGTGCAACACGAGCGCTTCCCAGGAGGTCGCCCATCCTACTACTACTCTTGCCCGAGCACGCTTAACTGCGTAGTTCTGATGGGATCCGCAGCATTAATGCTGGTATGATCGCAGCCAATGGATTCTTGCGGAACAAATGTTTCGTTGAGTGTACGCGGCCGCTGAGTCGCGCTTAATGCACGCCGGCTCTAAAGAGGTCGCAAGTTCGTAACTTACAGGTCGGAAAGGCGTGCGTTACGGATGGTAGCTCGACCACCTTCTTCGCCCCCTGTCAGCGTGGGGTTTCGTCCTTGTGTTGCTGTCAAAAAGGGCCTCTGAAGTGGTTTTCAGGGCCAAGAGCCGTCTGTAGAGGAATTTGGGTCATTTCGACTGAACATGGCCGAAAGGCCTGATTTGGATGGCTTTTTCCTCATCCTGGCCAGGTCTCATCCAACGCCCACAGCAAATGAAACGAGAAGGATCGGTGCCTTTAAAAAAGAAAAAAGACGAACAAGGGTTGCAACACGAGGACTTCCCAGGAGGTCACCCATCCTGGTACTACTCTCGCCCAAGCACGCTTAATTGCGGAGTTCTGATGGGATCCGGTGCATTGGTGCTGGTTTGACCGCACCCATTGGATTTTTGCGGAACAAATCTTTTATAGAGCGTGCGCGGCTGCCGAGTCGCACATACAGCGCCCCAAATCTACAGAGGTCGCAAGTTCGTTACTGACAGCTCGGAAGAGGCGAGCTAAGCGTGCGTTACGGACGGTAGCTCGACCCCCTCCATCGCCCCGTTTAAGCATGGGCTTTCGTTCGTGTGTTGCAGTAAAATGGGGCCTCTCAAGTGGTTTTCAGGGCCAGGAGGCGTCCGTTAGGGAATTTTTGAAACTTCGACTGAACAAGGGCGGAAGGTCGGACTTGGATGCTTTTCCCTCGTCTTGGTCAGTTCTCATCAGACGACCACAGCAAATTAAACGAAAAGGATCGGTGCTCTTTAAGGAAGAAAAAAACAACAAAAAAGGGGTGCAACACGAGGACTTCCCAGGAGGTCACCCACCCTAATACTACTCTCGCCCAAGCACGCTTAACTGCGGAGTTCTGATGGGATCCGGTGCATTAGTGCTGGTATGATCGCACCTATTGGATTCTTGCGGAACAAATGTTTTATTGAGTCCACGCGGGTGCCGAGTCGCGCATGCAGCGCCCCAAATCTGAAGAGGTCGCAAGTTCGTAACTGACAGCTCGGAAGCGGCAAGCTATGCCTGCGTTACGGATGGTAGCTCGACCACCTTCATCGCCCCTTGCCAGCGTGGGGTTTCGTCCCTGTGTTGGTGTAAAAAAGGGCCTCTGAAGTGGTTTTTAGGGCCAAGAGTCGTCCGTAGGGGAATTTTGGTCATTTCGGCTGAACATGGACGAAAGGCCTGATTTGGATGTTTTTTCCTCGTCCTGGCCAGGTCTCATCCGACGCCCACAGCAAATTAAACGAGAAGGATCAGTGTTTTTAAAAAAGGAAAAAAACAAAGAAGGGGTGCAACACGAGCGCTTCCCAGGTGGTCACCCATCCTACTACTACTCTTGCGCAAGCACGCTTAACTGCGTAGTTCTGATGGGATCCGCTGCATTAGTGCTGGTGTGATCGCAGCCATTGGATTCTTGCGGAACAAATGTTTCGTTGAGTGTACGCGGCCGCTCAGCCACGCTTAATGCACGCCGGCTCTAAAGAGGTCGCAAGTTCGTAACTTACAGGTCGGAAGCGGCGAGCTAGGCGTGCGTTACAGAGGGTAGCTCGACCACCTTCATCGCCCCTTGCCAGCGTGGGGCTTCGTCCTTGTGTTGCTGTAAGAAAGGGCCTCTGAAGTGGTATTCAGGGCCAAGAGTCGTCTGTAGGGGAATTTTGGTTATTTCGACCGAATATGGCCGAAAGGCCTGATTTGGACGACTTTTTCCTCATCCTGGTCAGGTCTTATCCAACGCCCACAGCAAATGAAACGAGAAAGATCGATGCTTTTAAAAATGAAAAAAAAACAAACAAGGGTTGCAACACGAGGACTTCCCAGTAGGTCACCCATCCTAGTCCTACTCTCGCCCAAGCACGCTTAGTTGCGGAGTTCTGATGGGATCCGGTGCATTGGTGCAGGTTTGATCGCACCCATTGGATTTTTGCGGAACAAATTCTTTCTAGAGCGTACGCGGCTGCCGAGTCGCACATACAGTGCGCCAAATCTAAAAAGGTCGCAAGTTCGCAACTTACAGCTCGGAAGCGGCGAGCTAAGAGTGCGTTACGGACGGTCGCTCGACCCCCTTCATCGCCACGTGCAAGCATGGGCTTTCCTCCGTGTGTTACAGTAAAATGGGGCCACTAATGTGGTTTTCAGGGCCAGGAGGCGTCCGTTGGGGAATTTGGGAAATTCCGAGCGAACAAGGGCGGAAGGTCGGACTTGGATGGTTTTTCCTCGTCCTGGTCAGTTCGCATCAGACGGCCGCAGCAAATGAAACGAAAAGGATCGGTGCTTTTAAGAAAGTAAAAAGTAACGAAAAAGGGGTGCAACACGAGGACTTCCCAGGAGGTCACCCATCCTAATACTACTCTCGCCCAAGCACGCTTAACTGCGGAGTTCTGAAGGGATCCGGTGCATTAGTGGTGGTATGATAGCACCCATTGGATTCTTGCGGAACAAATGTTTCATTGAGGGTATGCGGCCGCAGAGTCACGCATACAGCACTCCAGCTCCAAAGAGGTTGCAAGTTCGTAACTGACAGCTCGGAAGAGGCGAGCTAAGCGTGTGTTACGGACGGTAGCTTGACCACATTCACCGCCCCGTGCATGCATGGGGTTTCGTCCGTGTGTTGTAGTGAAAATGGGCCTCTGATGTGGTTTTCAGGACCAGGAGGCGTCCGTAAGGGAATTTCGGTCATTTCGAGTGAACATGGGCGGAGGGCCTGATTTGGATTCTTTTTCCTCGTCCTGGTCAGTTCTCATCCGAAGGCAAGAGCAAATGAAACGAGAAAGATCGGTGCTTTTTAGAAAGAAAAAACGACGAAAAAGGGGTGCAACACGAGCACTTCCCAGGAGGTCACCCATCCTAGTACTACTCTCGCCCAACCACGCTTAACTGCGGAGTTCTGATGGGATCCGGTGCATTAGTGTTGGTATGATCCCACCCACTGGATTCTTGCAGAACAAATGTTTCATTGAGGGTACGCGGCCACAGAGTCGCGCATACAGCACGCCAGCTCCAAAGAGGTCGCAAGTTCGTAACTGACAGCTCGGAAGAGGCGAGCTAAGCGTGCGTTACGGACGGTAGCTCAACCACCTTCATCGCCCCGTGCGAGCATGGGGTTTCATCCGTGCGTTGCAGTAACAAAGGGCCTCTGATGTGGTTTCCAGGGTCAGGAGGCGTCCGTAGGGGAATTTTGGTAATTTCGAGCGAACATGGGCGGAAGGCCTGATTTGGATTCTTTTTCCTCGTCCTGGTCAGTTCTCATCCGAAGGCAACAACAAATGAACGAGAAAGATCGGTGCTTTTTAGAAAGAAAAAACGACGAAAAAGGGGTGCAACACGAGGACTTCCCAGGAGGTCACCCATCCTAGTACTACTTTCGCCCAAGCACACTTAACTGGGAAGTTCTGATGGGATCCGGTGCATTAGTGCTGGTATGATCGCGCCCATTGGATTCTTGCGGAACAAATGTTTCATTGAGCGTACGCGGCCGCAGAGTCACGCATACAGCATGCCAGCTCCAAAGAGGTCGCAAGTTCGTAACTGACAGCTCGGAAGAGGCTAGCTAAGCGTGCGTTACGGACGGTAGCTCGACCCCCTCCATCGCCCCGTGCAAGCATGGGCTTTTGTTCGTGTGTTGCAGTAAAATGGGGCATCTCAAGTGGTTTTCAGGGTCAGGAGGCGTCCCTTGGGGAATTTCGGAAATTTCGAGTGAACAAGGGCGGAAGGTCGGACTTGGATGCTTTTTCCTCGTCCTGGTCAGTTCTCATCAAATGGCCACAGCAAATGAAACGAGAAGGATCGGTGCTTTTAAGAAAGCAAAAAACAACGAAAAAGGGGTGCAACACGAGGACTTCCCGGGAGGTCACCCATCCTAGTACTACTCTCGCCCAAGCACGCTTAACTGCGGAGTTCTGATGGGATCCGGTGCATTAGTGCTGGTATGATCGCCCCTATTGGATTCCTGCGGAACAAATCTTTCATTGAGCCCACGCGGCTGCCGAGTCGCGCATGCAGCACCCCAAATCTAAAGAGGTCGCAAGTTCGTAACTGACAGCTCGGAAGCGGCGAGCTATGCGTGCGTTACGGATGGTAGATCGACCACCTTCATCTCGCCTTGCCAGCGTGGGGTTTCATCCCTGTGTTGCTGTAAAAAAGGGCCTCTGAAGTGGTTTTTAGGGCCAAGAGTCGTCCGTAGGGGAATTTTGGACATTTCGACTGAACAGGGACGAAAGGCCTGATTTGGATGCTTTTTCCTCACCCTGGCCAGGTCTCATCCGACGCCCACAGCAAATGAAACGAGAAGGATCGGTACTTTTAAGAAAGAAAAAAACAACGAAAAAGGGGTGCAACACGAGGACTTCCCAGGAGGTCACCCATCCTAGTACTACTCTCGCCCAAGCACGCTTAACTGCGGAGTTCTGATGGGATCCGCTGCATTAGTGCTGGTATGATCGCAGCCGCTGGATTCTTGCGGAACAAATGTTTCGTTGAGTGTACGCGGCCGCTGAGTCGCGCTTAATGCACGCCGGCTCTAAAGAGGTCGCAAGATCGTAGCTTACAGGTCGGAAGCGGCGAGCTAGGCGTGCGTTACGGATGGCAGCTCGACCACCTTCATCGCCCCTTGCCAGCGTGCGGTTTCGTCCTTCTGTTTCTGTAAAAAAGGGCCTCTGAAGTGGTTTTCAGGGCCAAGAGTCGTCAGTAGGGGAATTTTGGTCATCTCGACTGAACATGCCCGGCAGGCCTGATTTGGATGGTTTTTTCCTCATCCTGGTCAGGTCTCATCCAACGCCCACAGCAAATGAAACGAGAAGGATCGGTGCTTTTAAAAAAGGAAAAAAAACGAACAAGGGTTGCAACACGAGTACTTCCCAGGAGGTCACCCATCCAAGTACTACTCTCGCCCAAGCACGCGTAACTGCGGAGTTCTGATGGGATCCGGTGCATTGGTGCAGGTCCGATCGCCCCCATTGGATATTTGCGGAACAAATTTTTTATAGAGCGCACGCGGCTGCCGAGTCACACATACAGTGCGCCAAATCTAAAGAGGTCGCAAGTTCGCAACTTACAGCTCGGAAGCGGCGAGCTAAGAGTGCGTTACGGACGGTCGCTCGACCCCTTCATCGCCTCGTGCAAGCATGGGCTTTCGTCCGTGTCTTGCAGCAAAATGGGGCCTCTAAAGTTGTTTTCAGGGCCAATAGGCGTCCATTGGGGAATTTCGGAAATTTCGAGTGAACAAGGGCGGAATATCAGACTTGGATGCTTTTTCCTCGTCCTGGTCAGTTCTCATCAGACGGCCACAGCAAATGAAACGAGAAGGATCGGTGCTTTTAAGAAAGCAAAAAACAACGAAAAAGGGGTGCAACACGAGGACTTCCCAGGAGGTCACCCATCCCAGTACTACTCTCGCCTAAGCACGCTTAACTGCGGAGTTCTGATGGGATCCGGTGCATTAGTGCTGGTGTGATCGCACTCATTGGATTCTTACGGAACAAATGTTTCATTGAGGGTCCGCGGCCGCAGTGTCGCGCATACAGCACGCAAGCTCCAAAGAGGTCGCAAGTTCGTAACTGACAGCTCAGTAGAGGCGAGCTAAGCGTGCGTTACGGAAGGTAGCTCAACCCCCTCCATCGCCCCGCGCAAGCATGGGCTTTCGTCCGTGTGTTGCAGTAAAATGGGGCCTCTGATGTGGTTTTCAGGACAAGGAGGCGTCCGTAGGGGAATTTCGGACATTTCGAGTGAACATGGGCGGAGGGCCTGATTTGGATGCTTTTTCCTCGTCCTGGTCAGTTCTCATCCGACGGCCACAGCAAATGAAACGAGAAAGATCGGTGCTTTTTAAGGAAGAAAAAAACAACAAAAAAGGGGTGCAACACGAGGACTTCCCAGGATGTCACCCATCCTTGTACTACTCTCGCCCAAGCACGCTTAACTGCGGAGTTCTGATGGGATCCGGTGCATTAGTGCTGGTATGATCGCACCCATTGGATTCTTGCGGAACAAATGTTTCATTGGGGGTGCACGGCCGCAGAGTCGCGCATACAGCACGCCAGCTCCAAAGAGGTCGCAAGTTCGTAACTGACAGCTCGGAAGAGGCGAGCTAAGCGTGCGGTACGGACGGTAGCTTGACCACATTCACCGCCCCGTGCATGCATGGGGTTTCGTCCGTGTGTTGCAGCGAAAAAGGGCCGCTGCTGTGGTTTTCAGGACCAGGAGGCGTCCGTAGGGGAATTTCGGTCATTTCGAGTGAACATGGGCGGAGGGCCTGATTTGGATTCTTTTTCCTCGCACTGGCCAGTTCTCATCCGAAGGCAACAGCAAATGAAACGAGAAAGATCGGTGCTTTTTAGAAAGAAAAACTGACGAAAAAGGGATGCAACACGAGGTCTTCCCAGGAGGTCACCCATCCTAGTACTACTCTCGCCCAAGCACGCTTAACTGCGGAGTTCTGTTGGGATCCGGTGCATTGGTGCTGGTATGATCGCACTCATTGGATTCTTACGGAACAAATGTTTCATTGAGGGTCCGCGGCCGCAGAGTCGCGCATTCAGCACGTCAGCTCCGAAGAGGACGCAAGTTCGTAACAGCTTGGAAGAGGCGAGCTTAGCGTGCGTTATGGGCGGCAGCTCGACCACCTTCATCGCCCCGTGCAAGCATGGGGTTTCATCCCTGTGTTGCAGCAAAAAAGTGCCTCTGATGTGGTTTTCGAGGGCAGGAGGCTTCCGTAAGACAATTTCGGTAATTTCGAGTGAACATGGGCGGAGGGCCTGACTTGGATGCTTTTTCCTCGTCCTGGTCAGTTCCCATCCGACGGCCACAGCAAACGAAACGAGAAAGATCGATGCTTTTAAGAAAGCAAAAAACATCGAAAAAGGGGTGCAACACGAGTACTTCCCAGGAGGTCGCCCATCCTAGTACTGCTGTCGCCCAAGCACACCTAACTGCGGAGTACTGATGGGATCCGATGCATTAGTGCTGGCATGATCGCACCCGCTGGATCCTTGCGGAACAAATGTTTCATTGAGTGTACGCGGCCGCTAAGTCACGCATATCGCACGCCAGCTTTTTCCTCGTCCAGGTCAGGTCTCATCCGACGCCCGCAGCAAATGAAACGAGAACGATCGATGCTTTTAAAAAAGGAAAAAAAAACGAAAATGGGGTGCAAGACGAGGACTTCCCAAGCACGCTTCACTGCGGAGTTCTGATGGGATCCGGTGCATTGGTGCTGGTTTGATCGCACCCATTGGATTTTTGCGGAACAAATCTTTTATAGAGCGTACGTGGAAACCGAGTCGCACATACAGCGCACCAAATCTAAAGAGGTCGCAAGTTCGCAACTTACAGCTCGGAAGCGGCGAGCTAAGAGTGCGTTACGGACGGTCGCTCGACCCCTTCATCGCCCCATGCAAGCATGGGCTTTCGTCCGTGTGTTGTAGTAAAATGGGGCCTCTAATGTGGTTTTCAGGGCCAGGAGGCGTCCGTTGGGGAATTTCGAAAATTTCGAGTGAACAAGGGCGGAAGGTCGGACTTGGATGCTTTTTCCTCGTCCTGGTCAGTTCTTATCCGACGGACACAGCAAATGAAACGAGAAGGATCGGTGCTTTTAAGAAAGTAAAAAACAACGAAAAAGGGGTGCAATACGGGGACTTCCCAGGAGGTCACCCATCCTAGTACTACTCTCGCCCACGCACGCTTAATTGCGGAGTTCTGATGGGATCCGGAGCATTAGTGCTGGTATGATCACACCATTGGATTCTTGCGTAACAAATGTTTCATTGAGTCTACGCGGCTGCCGAGTCCCGCATGCAGCGTGCCAAATCTAAAGAGGTCGCAAGTTCGTAACTGACAGCTCGGAAGCGGCGAGCTATGCGTGCGTTACGGATGGTAGCTCGACCACCTTCATCCCCCCTTGCCAGCGTGGGGTTTCGTCCTTGTATTGCTGTAAAAAAGGGCCGCTGAAGTGGTTTTCAGGGCCAAGAGTCGTCTGTGGGGGAATTTTGGTCATTTCGACTGAACATGGCCGAAAGGCCTGATTTGGATGGCTTTTTCCTCATCCTGGTAAGGTCTCATCCCACGCCCACAGCAAATGAAACGAGAAGGATCGGTGCATTTATGCTGGTATGATCGCACCCATTGGATTCTTGCGGAACAAATGTTTCATTGAGGGTACGCGGACGCAGAGTCGCGCATACAGCACGCCAGCTCCAAAGAGGTCGCAAGTTCGTCACTGACAGCTCAGAAGAGCCGAGCTGAGCGTGCGTTACGGACGGTAGCTCCACCCCCTCCATCGCCCCGTGCAAGCATGGGCTTTCATCCGTGTGTTGCAGTAAAATGGGGCCTCCGATGTGGTTTTCAGGACAAGAAGGCGTCCGTAGGGGAATTTCGGTCATTTCGAGTGAACATGGGCGGAGGGACTGATTTGGATTCTTTTTCCTCGTCCTGGTCAGTTCTCATCCGAAGGCAATAGCAAATGAAACGAGAAAGATCGGTGCTTTTTAGAAAGAAAAAACGACGAAAAAGGGGTGCAACACGAGGACTTCCCAGGAGGTCACCCATCCTAGTACTGCTCTCGCCCAAGCACGCTTAACTGCGGGGTTCTGATGGGATCAGGTGCATTAGTGCTAATATGATCGCACCCATTGGATTCTTGCGGAGCAAATGTTTCATTGAGGTATGCGGCCGCTCAGTCGCGCATACAGCACGCCAGCTTCAAATAGGTCGCAAGTTCATAACTGATAGCTCGGAAGCGGCGGGCTCAGCGTGCGTTACAGACGGTAGCTCGACCACCTTCATCGCCCCCTGCAAGCAAGGGGTTTCGTCCGTGTGTTGCAGCAAAAAAAGGGCCTCTGAAGTGGTTTTCAAGGCCAACAGCCGTCCGTGGGGGAATTTTGGTCATTTGGACTGAACATGGCCGAAAGGCCTGATTTGGATGCTTTTTCCTCATCCTGGTCAGGACTCATCTGATGCCCACAGCAAATGAAACTAGAAGGTTCAGTGCTTTTAAAAAAGGGAAAAAAAACGAAAAAGGGGTGCAGCACGAGGACATCCCAGGAGGTCACCCATCCTAGAACTACTCTCGCCCACGCCCGCATAATTGCGGAGTTCTGATGGGATCCGGTTCATTAGTGCTGGTGTGATCGCACCCATTGGATTCTTGCATAACAAATCTTTTATAGAGTGTACGCGGCTGCCGAGTCGCATATACATCGCGCCAAATCCAGAGAGGTCGCAAATTCGTAACTGACAGCTCGGAAGCGGGGAGCCAACCGTGCGTTACGGACGGTAGCTCGACCACCTTCACCGCCCCGTGCAAGCATGGGGTTTCGTCCGTGTGTTGAAGTAAAAAAGGGCCTCTGATGCGGTTTTCAGGGCCAGGAGGCGTCCGTAGGGGAATTTGGGTAATTTCGTGTGAGCATGGACGGAAGGCGTGATTTAGATGCTTTTTCCTCGTCCTGGTCAGTTCTCATCCGTCGGCCACAGCAAATGAAACGAGAAAGATCGGTGCTTTTTAAGGAAGAAAAAAAATAACGAAAAAGGGGTGCAACACGAGGGCTTCCCAGGAGGTCACCTATCCCAGTACTACTCTCGCCCAAGCACGCTTAACTGCGGAGTTCTGATGGGATCCGGTGCATTAGTGCTGGTATGATCGCACCCACTGGATTCTTGCGGAACAAATCTTTTATAGAGTGTACGCAGCTACCGAGTTGCACAAACAGCGCGCCAAATCTAAAGAGGTCGCAAGTTCGCAACTGACAGCTCGGAAGCGGCGAGCTAAGCGTGCGCTACGGACGGTAGCTCGACCACCTTCATCGCCCCGTGCAAGCATGGGGTTTCGTCTGTGTGTTACAGTAAAAAAAGGGCCACTGCTGTGGTTTTCAGGGTCAGGAGGCGTCCGTAGGGGAATTCCGGTACTTTCGAGTGAACATGGGCGCAAGGCTTGACTTGGATGCTTTTTCCTCGTCCTGGTCAGTTCTCATCCAACGGCCATAGCAAATGAAACGAGAAGGATCGGTGCTTTTAAGAAAGTAAAAAGCAACGAAAAGGGGTGCAACAGGAGGACTTCCCAAGAGGTCACCCATCCTAGTACTACTCTCGCCCAAGCGCGCTTAACTGCGAAGTTCTGATGGGATCCGGTGCATTAGTGCTGGTATGATCAAAACCGGTGGATTCTTGCGGAACAAATCTTTTATAGAGTGTACACGGCTACCAAGTCGCACAAACGGCGCGCCAAATCTAAGGAGGTTGCAGGTTCGCAATTGACAGCTCGGAAGCGGCGAACTAAGAGCGCGTTACGGACGATAGCTCGACCACCTTCGTCGCCCCGTGCAAGCATGGGGTTTCGTCCATGTGTTGCAGTAAAAAGGGCCTCTGATTTGGATGCTTTTTCCTCGTCCTGGTCAGTTCTCAGCTGATGGCCACAACAAATGAAACGAGAAAGATCGGTGCTTTTAAGAAAGAAAAAAACTACGAAAAAGGAGTGCAACACGAGGACTTCCCAGGTGGTCACCCATACTAGTACTACTCTCGCCCAAGCACGCGGCCGCAGAGTCGCGCATACAGCACGCCAGCTCCAAAGAGGTCGCAAGTTCATAACTGACAGCTCGGAAGAGGCGAGCTAAGCGTGCGTTACGGACAGTATCTCGACCGCATTCATCGCCCCGTGCATGCAGGGCGTTTCGTCCGTGTGTTGCAGCGAAAAAGGGCCTCTGATGTGGTTTTCAGGACCAGGAGGCGTCCGTAGGGGAATTTCGGTAATTTCGAGAGAACATGGCCGAAGGGCCTGATTTGGATTCTTTTTCCTCGTCCTGGTCAGTTCTCATCCGACGGCAACAGCAAATGAAACGAGAAAGATCGGTGCTTTTTAGAAAGAAAAAACAACAAAAAAGGGGGTGCAACACGAGGACTTCCGAGGATGTCACCCATCCTAGTACTGCTCTCGCCCAAGCACGCTTAACTGCAGAGTACTGATGGGATCCGATGCATTAGTGCTAGCATGATCGCACCCACTGGATCCTTGCGGAACAAAAGTTTCATTGACTGTACGCGGCCGCTAAGTCGCGCATATGGCACGCCGGCTCTATAGAGGACGCAGATTCGTGACTTACAGCTCGGAAGCGGCGAGCTAAGCGTGCGTTACAGATGGCAGCACGACCACCTTCATCGCCCCTTGCCAGCGTGGGGTTTCGTCCTGGTGTTGCTGTGAGAAAGGGCCTTTGAAGTGGTTTTCAGGGCCAAGAGTCGTCCGTAGGGGAATTTTGGTCATTTCGACAGAACATGGACGAAAGGCCTGATTTGGATGCCTTTTCCTCGTCCAGGTCAGGTCTCATCCGACGCCCACAGCAAATGAAACGAGAAGGATCGGTGCTTTTAAAAAAGAAAAAAAAACGAGAAAGGGGTGCAGGACGAGGACTTCCCAGGCGGTCACCCATCCTGGTACCACTCTCGCCCAAGGACGCTTAACTGCGGAGTTCTGATGGGATCTGGTGCATTGGTGCTGGTTTGATCGCACCCATTGG
Source organism: Carnegiea gigantea (assembly GCA_029747015.1). Classification (NCBI taxonomy): domain Eukaryota; kingdom Viridiplantae; phylum Streptophyta; class Magnoliopsida; order Caryophyllales; family Cactaceae; genus Carnegiea; species Carnegiea gigantea. Next base: position 178,136 of record JAKOGI010001302.1, read on the forward strand.
ATTTTTGCAAAACAAATCTTTTATAGAGCGTACGCGGCTGCCGAGTTGCACATACAGCGCGCCAAATCTAAAGAGGTCGCAAGTTCGCAACTGACAGCTCGGAAGCGGCGAGCTAAGAGTGCGTTACGGACGGTAGTTCGGCCCTCTTCATCGCCCGTGCAAGCATGGGCTTTCGTCCGTGTGTTGCAGTAAAATAGGGCCTCTATTGTGGTTTTCAGGGCCAGGAGGCGTCCGTAGGGGAATTTTTGAAACTTCGGGTGAACAAGGGCGGAAGGTCGGACTTGGATGCTTTTTCCTCGTCCTGGTCAGTTCTCATCCGACGACCACAGCAAATGAAACGAGAAGGATCGGTGCTTTTAAGAAAGTAAAAAACAACGAAAAAGGGGTGCAACGCGAGGACTTCCCAGGAGGTCACCCATCCTAGCACCACTCTCGCCCAAGCACGCTTAACTGCGGAGTTCTGATGGGATCCGGTGCATTAGTGCTGGTATGATCGCACCCATTGGATTCTTGCGGAACAAATGTTTTGTTGAGTCCACGCGACTGCCGAGTCGCGCATGCAGTGCCCCAAATCGAAAGAGGTTGCAAGTTCGTAACTGACAGCTCGGAAGCGGTGGGCTATGCGTGCGTTATGGATGGTAGCTCGACCACCTTCATCGCCCCTTGCCAGCGTGGGGTTTCGTCCCTGTCTTGCTGTAAAAAAGGGCCTCTGAAGTGGTTTTTAGGGCCAAGAGTCGTCCGTAGGGGAATTTTGGTCATTTCGACTGAACATGGACGAAAGGCCTGATTTGGATGCTTTTTCCTCGTCCTGGCCAGGTCTCATCCGACGCCCACAGCAAATTAAACGAGAAGGATCAGTGTTTTTAAAAAAGGAAAAAAACGAAAAAGGGGTGCAACACGAGTACTTCCCAGGAGGTCACCCATCCTACTACTACTCTTGCCCAAGCACGCTTAACTGCGTAGTTCTGATGGGATCCACTGCATTAGTGCTGGTATGATCGCAGCCATTGGATTCTTGCGGAACAAATTTTTCGTTGAGTGTACACGGCCGCTGAGTCGCACTTAATGCACGCCGGCTTTAAAGAGGTCGCAAGTTTGTAACTTACAGGTTGGAAGCGGCGAGCTAGGCGTGCGTTACGGATGGTAGCTCGACCACCTTCATCGCCCCTTGCCAGCGTGGGATTTCGTCCTTGTGTTGCTGTAAAAAAAGGGCCTCTGAAGTGGTTTTCGGGGCTAAGAGTCGTCTGTAGGGCGAATTTTGGTCATTTCGACTGAACATGGCCGAAAGGCCTGATTTGGATGGCTTTTTCCTCATCCTGGTCAGGTCTCATCCAACGCCCACAGCAAATGAAACGAGAAGGATTGGTGCTTTTAAAAAAGAAAAAAAAACGAACAAGGGTTGCAACACGAGGACTTCCCAGGAGGTCACCCATCCTAGTACAGCTCTCGCCCAAGCATGCTTAACTGCGGAGTTCTGATGGGATCCGGCGCATTGGTGCAGGTCTGATCGCCCCCATTGGATTTTTGCGGAACAAATTTTTTATAGAGCGCACGCAGCTGCCGAGTCGCACATACAGTGCGCCAAATCTAAAGAGGTCGCAAGTTCGCAACTTACAGCTCGGAAGCGGCGAGCTACGAGTGCGTTACGGACGGTCGCTCGACCCCCTTCATCGCCCCGTGCAAGCAGGGGCTTTCGTCCGTGTGTTGCAGCAAAATGGGGCCTCTAATGTGGTTTTCAGGGCCAAGAGGCGTCCGTAGGGGAATTCCGGTACTTTCGAGTGAACATGGGCGCAAGGCTTGACTTGGATGCTTTTTCCTCGTCCTGGTCAGTTCTCATCTGACGGCCACAGCAAATGAAACGAGAAGGATCGGTGCTTTTAAGAAAGCAAAAAACAACGAAAAAGTGGTGTAACACCAGGACTTCGCGGGAGGTCACCCATCCTAGTACTACTCTCGCCCAAGCACGCTTAACTGCGGAGTAATGATGGGATCCGGTGCATTAGCGCTGGTACGATCGCACCCATTGGATCCTTGCGGAACAAATGTTTCATTGAGGGTACGCGGCTGCAGAGTCGCGCATACAGCACGCCAGCTCCAAAGGGGTCGCAAGTTCGTAACTGACAGCTCGGAAGAGACGGGCTAAGCGTGCGTTACGGATGGTAGCTCGACCACCTTCATCGCCCCGTGCAAGCATGGGGTTTCATCCGTGTGCTGCAGTAAAAAAGGGCCTCTGATGTGGTTTTCGGGGCCAGGAGGCGTCCGCAGGCGAATTTCGGCAATTTCGAGCGAACATGGGCGGAAGGCCTGATTTGGATGCTTCTTCCTCGTCCTGGTCAGTTCTCATCCGACGGCCACAGCAAATGAAACGAGAAAGATCGGTGCTTTTTAAGGAAGAAAAAAAAAACAAAAAAGGGGTGCAACACGAGGACTTCCTAGGAGGTCACCCATCCTAGTGCTACTCTCGCCCAAGCACGCTTAACTGCGGAGTTTTGATGGGATCCGGTGCATTAGTACTCGTATGATCGCACCCATTGGATTCTTGGGGAACAAATGTTTCACTGAGGGTGCACGGCCGCAGAGTCGCGCATACAGCACGCCAGCTCCAAAGAGATCGCACCCATTGGATTCTTGCGGAAGAGGCGAGCTAAGCGTGCGTTACGGACGGTAGCTCGGCCACCCTCATCGCCCCGTGCAAGCATGGGGTTTCATCCGTGTGTTGCAGTAAAAAAGGACCTCTGATGTGGTTTTCAGGGCTAGGAGGCGTCTGCAGGGGAATTTTGGTAATTTCGAGCGAACATGGGCGGAAGGCCAGATTTTTATACTTCTTCCTCGTCCTAGTCAGTTCTCATCCGACGGCCACAGCAAATGAAACGAGAAAGATCGGTGCTTTTTAAGGAAGAAAAAAAACAACAAAAATGGGGTGAAACACGAGGACTTCCCAGGAGGTCACCCATCCTAGTACTACTTTCGCCCAAGCACGCTTAACTGCAGAGTTCTGATGGCATGCGTTGCATTAGTGCTGGTATGATCGCACTCATTGGATTCTTACGGAACAAATGTTTCATTGAGGGTCCGCGGCCGCAGTGTCGCGCATACAGCGCGCAAGCTCCAAAGAGGTCGCAAGTTCGTAACTGACAGCTCGGAAGAGGCCAGCTAAGCGTGCGTTACGGACGGTCGCTCGACCACCTTCATCGCCCCGTGCAAGCATGGGGTTTCATACGTGTGTCGCAGTTAAAAAGGGCCTCTGATGTGGTTTTTAGGGCCAGGAGGCGTCCGCAGGGGAATTTCGATAATTTCGAGCGAACGTGGGCGGAGGGCCTAATTTGGATGCTTTTTCCTCGTCCTGGTCAGTTCTCATCCGACGGCCACAGCAAATGAAACGAGAAAGATCGTGCTTTTTAAGGAAGAAAAAAACAACAAAAAAGGGGTGCAACACGAGGACTTCCCAGGAGGTCACCCATCCTAGTACTACTCTCGCCCAAGCACGCTTAACTGCAGAGTTCTGATGGGATCCGGTTCATTAGTGCTGGTATGATCGCACCCATTGGATTCTTGCGGAACAAATGTTTCATTGAGGGTACGCGGCCGCAGAGTCGCGCATACAGCACGCAAGCTCCAAAGAGGTCGCAAGTTCGTAACTGACAGCTCGGAAGAGGCGAGCTAAGCGTACGTTACGGACGGTAGCTCGACCCCCTGCATCGCCCCGTGCAAGCATGGGCTTTCGTCCGTGTGTTGCAGTAAAATGGTGCCTCTCAAGTGGTTTTCAGGGACAGGAGGCGTCCGTTGGGGAATTTCGGAAATTTCGAGTAAACAAGGGCGGAAGGTCGGACTTGGATGCTTTTTCCTCGTCTTGGTCAATTCTCCTCCGACGGCCACAGCAAATGAAACGAGAAAGATCGGTGCTTTTTAAGGAAGAAAAAAACAACAAAAAAGGGGTGCAACACGAGGACTTCCCAGGAGGTCACCCACCCCAGTATTACTCTCGCCCAAGCACGCTTAATTGCAGAGTTCTGATGGGATCCGGTGCATTAGTGCTGGTATGATCGCACCCATTGGGTTCTTGCGAAACAAATGTTTCATTAAGGGTACGCGGCCGCAGAGGCGCGCATACAGCACGCCAGCTCCAAAGAGGTCGCAAGTTCGTAACTGACAGCTCGGAAGAGGCGAGCTAAGCGTGCGTTACAGACGGTAGCTTGACCACATTCACCGCCCCGTGCACGCATGGGGTTTCGTACGGGTGTTGCAGTGAAAAAGGGCCTCTGATGTGGTTTTCAGGACCAGGAGGCGTCCGTTGGGGAATTTCGGTCATTTCGAGTGAACATGGGCGGAGGGCCTGATTTGGATTCTTTTTCCTCGCACTGGCCGGTTCTCATCCGAAGGCAACAGCAAATGAAACGAGAAAGATCGGTGCTTTTTAGAAAGAAAAACCGACGAAAAGGGATGCAACACGAGGACTTCCCAGAAGGGCACCCATCCTAGTACTACTCCCGCCCAAGCACGCTTAACTGCGGAGTTCTGACGGGATCCGGTGCATTAGTGCTGGTATGATCGCACTCATTGGATTCTTACAGAACAAATGTTTCATTGAGGGTCCGCGGCCGCAGAGTCGCGCATACAGCACGCCAGCTCCAAAGAGGACGCAAGTTCGTGACAGCTCGGAAGAGGCGAGCTAAGCGTGCGTTACGGACGGTAGCTCGACCGCATTCATCGCCCCGTGCATGCATGGCGTTTCGCCCGTGTGTTACAGCGAAAAAGGGCCTCTGATGTGGTTTTCGAGTGAACATGGGCGGAGGGCCTGACTTGGATGCTTTTTCCTCGTCCTGGTCAGTTCTCATCCGACAACCACAGCAAATGAAACGCGAAAGATCGATGCTTTTAAGAAAGCAAAAAACATCGAAAAAGGGGTGCAACACGAGTTCTTCCCAGGAGGTCGCCCATCCTAGTACTGCTGCCGCCCAAGCACGGTTAACTGCGGAGTACTGATGGGATCCGATGCATTAGTGCTGGCATGATCGCACCGCTGGATCCTTGCGGAACAAATGTTTCATTGAGTGTACGTGGCTGCTAAGTCGCGCATATCGCACGCCAGCTTTTTCCTCGTCCAGGTCAGGTCTCATCCGACGCCCACAGCAAATGAAACGAAAACGATCGATGCTTTTAAAAAAGAAAAAAAAAACGAAAATGGGGTGCAAGACGAGGACTTCCCAGGAGGTCACCCATCCTAGTACCACTCTCGCCCAAGCACGATTCACTGCGGAGTTTTGATGGGATCCGATGCATTGGTGCTGGTTTGATCGCACCCATTGGACTTTTGTGGAACAAATCTTTTATAGAGCGTACGCGACTGCCGAGTCGCACATACAGTGCGCCAAATCTAAAGAGGTCGCAAGTTCGCAACTGACAGCTCGGAAGCGGCGAGCTAAGAGTGCGTTACGGATGGTAGCTCGACCACCTTCATCGCCCCCTGCAAGCAAGGGGTTTCGTCCGTGTGTTGTAGTAAAAAAGGGCCTCTGAAGTGGTTTTCAAGGCCAACAGCCGTCCGTAGGGGAGTTTTGGTCATTTGGACTGAACATGGCCGAAAGGCCTGATTTGGATGCTTTTTCCTCATCCTGGTCAGGACTCATCTGATGCCCACAGCAAATGAAACTAGAAGGTTCAGTGCTTTTAAAAAAGGGGAAAAAAACAAAAAAGGGGTGCAACACGAGGACATCCCGGGACGTCACCCATCCTAGAACTACAATCGCCCAGGCCCGCTTAATTGCGGAGTTCTGATGGGATCCGGTTCATTAGTGCTGGCATGATCGCACCCATTGGATTCTTGCATAACAAATCTTTTATAGAGTGTACGCGGCTGCCGAGTCGCATATACAGCGCGCCAAATCCAAAGAGGTCGCAAATTCGTAACTGACAGCTCGGAAGCGGGGTGCTAAGCGTGCGTTACGGACGGTAGCTCGACCACCTTCACCGCCCCGTGCAAGCATGGGGTTTCGTCCGTGTGTTGAAGTAAAAAAGGGCCTCTGATGTGGTTTTCAGGGCCAGGAGGCGTCCGTAGGGGAATTTGGGTAATTTCCGGTGAACATGGGCGGAAGGCGTGATTTGGATGCTTTTTCCTCGTCCTGGTCAGTTCTCATCCGACGGCCACAGCAAATGAAACGAGAAAGATCGGTGCTTTTTAAGGGGTGCAACACGAGGACTTCCCAGGAGGTCACCTATCCCAGTACTACTTTCGCCCAAGCACGCTTAACTGCGGAGTTCTGATGGGATCCGGTGCATTAGTGCTGGTTTGATCACGCCCACTGGATTCTTGCGGAACAAATCTTTTATAGAGTGTATGCGGCTACCGAGTTGCACAAACAGCGCGCCAAATCTAAAGAGGTCGCAAGTTCGCAACTGACAGCTCGGAAGCGGCGAGCTAAGCGTGCGTTACGGACGGTAGCTCGACCACCTTCCTCGCCCCGTGCAAGCATGGGGTTTCGTCCGTGTGTTGTAGTGAAAAAGGGCCACTGCTGTGGTTTTCAGGGTCAGGAGGCGTCCGTAGGGGAATTTCAGTACTTTCGAGTGAACATGGGCGCAAGGCTTGACTTGGATGCTTTTTCCTCGTCCTGGTCAGTTCTCATCCGACGGCCACAGCAAATGAAACGGAAGGATCGGTTCTTTTAAGAAAGTAAAAAGCAACGAAAAGGGGTGCAACAGGAGGACTTCCCAGGAGGTCACCCATCCTAGTACTACTCTCGCCCAAGCGCGCTTAACTGCGAAGTTCTGATGGGATCCGGTGCATTAGTGCTGGTATGATCGCAACCGTTGGATTCTTGCGGAACAAATCTTTTATAGAGTGTGCGCGGCTACCAAGTCGCACAAACGGCGCGCCAAATCTAAAGAGGTCGCAAGTTCGCAACTGACAGCTCGGAAGCGGCGAGCTAGGAGCGCGTTACGGACAATAGCTCGACCACCTTCGTCGCCCCGTGCAAGCATGGGGTTTCGTCCGTGTGTTGCAGTAAAAAGGGCCTCTGATGTGGTTTTCAGGAACAGGAGGCATCCGCAGGGGAATTTCGGAAATTTCGAGTGAACAAGGCCGAAAGGCCTGATTTGGATGCTTTTTCCTCGTCCTGGTCAGTTCTCAGCCGATGGCCACAACAAATGAAACGAGAAAGATCGGTGCTTTTAAGAAAGAAAAAAACTACGAAAAAGGAGTGCAACACGAGGACTTCCCAGGTGGTCCCCCATACTAGTACTACTCTCGCCCAAGCACGCTTAACTGTAGAGTTCTGATGGGATCCGGTACATTAGTGCCTGCATGATCGCACCCATTGGATTCCTGCAGAGCAAATGTTTCATTGAGGTACGCGGCCGCTCAGTCGCGCATACAGCACGGCTGCTCCAAATAGGTCGCAAGTTCGTAACTGATAGCTCGGAAGCGGCGGGCTAAGCGTGCGTTACGGACGATAGCTCGACCACCTTCATCGCCCCCTGCAAGCAAGGGGTTTCGTCCGTGTGCTGCAGTAAAAAAGTGCCTCTGAATTGGTTTTCGCGGCCAAGAGCCGGCCGTAGGGGAATTTTGGTCATTTGGACTAAACATGGCCGAAAGGCCTGATTTGGATGCTTTTTCCTCATCCTGGTCAGGACTCATCTGATGCCCACAGCAAATGAAATTAGAAGGTTCAGTGCTTTTAAGAAAGTGAAAAAAAAAAGAAAAAGGGGTGCAACACGAGGACTTCCCAGGAGGTCACCCATCCTAGAACGACTCTCGCCCTGGCCCTCTTAACTGCGGAGTTCTGATGGGATCCGGTGCATTACTGCTGGTATGATCGCACCCATTGGATTCTTGCGTAACAAATCTTTTATAGAGTGTACGCGGCTGCCGACTCGCACATACAGCGCGCCAAATCTAAAGAGGTCGCAAGTTCGTAACTGACAGAGCGGAATCGGCGAGCTAGGCGTGCGTTACGGACGGTAGCTCGACCACCTTCATTGCCTCGTGCAAGCATGGGGTTTCGTCCGTGTGTTGAAGTAAAAAAGGGCCTCTGATGTGGTTTTTAGGGCCAGGAGGCGTCCGTAGGGGCATTTCGGTAATTTCGAGTGAACATGGGCGGAAGGCCTGATTTGGATGCTTTTTCCTCGTCCTGGTCAGTTCTATCCGACGGCCACAGCAAATGAAACGAGAAAGATCGGTGCTTTTCAGGGAAGAAAAAAACAACAAAAAAGGGGTGCAACACGAGGACTTCCCCAGAGGTCACCCATCCCAGTACTACTCTCGCCCAAGCACGCTTAACTGTAGAGTTCTAATGGGATCCGGTGCATTAGTGCTGGTATGATCGCACCCACTGGATTCTTGCGGAACAAATCTTTTATAGAGTGTACGCGGCTACCGAGTCGCACAAACAGCGCGCCAAATCTAAGGAGGTCGCAAGTTCGTAACTGACAGCTCGGAAGTGGCGAGCTAACCGTGCGTTACGGACGGTAGCTCGACCACCTTCATCGCCCCGTGCAAGCATGGGGTTTCGTCCGTGTGTTGCAGTAAAAAAGGGCCACTGATGTGGTTTTCAGGGTCAGGAGGAGTCCGTAGGGGAATTTCGGTACTTTCGAGTGAACATGGGCGCAAGGCTGGACTTGGATGCTTTTTCCTCGTCCTGGTCAGTTCTCATCCGACAGCAACAGCAAATGAAACGAGAAATGTCAGTGACTTTAAAAAAGAAAAAAAAACGAAAAAGGGGTGCAACACGAGGACTTCCCAGGAGATCACCCATCCTAGTACTACTCTCGCCCAAGCACGCTTAACAGCGGAGTTCTGATGGGATCCGGTGCATTAGTGCTGGTATGATCGCACCCATTGGATTCTTACGGAACAAATGTTTCATTGAGGGAACGCGGCCGCAGAGTCGCGCATACAGCACGCCAGCTCTAAAGAGGTCGCAAGTTCGTAACTGACAGCTCGGAAGAGGCGAGCTAAGCGTGCGTTACGGACGGTAGCTCGACCGCATTCATCGCCCCGTGCATGCATGGCGTTTCGCCCGTGTGTTGCAGCGAAAAAGGGCCTCTGATGTGGTTTTCAGGACCAGGAGGCGTCCGTAGGGGAATGTCGGTAATTTCGAGTGAACATGGCCGGAGGGCCTGATTTGGATTCTTTTTCCTCGTCCTGGTCAGTTCTCATCCGACGGCTACAGCAAATGAAACGAGAAAGATCGGTGCTTTTTAGAAAGAAAAAACAACAAAAAAGGGGTGCAACACGAGGACTTCCGAGGAGGTCACCCATCCTAGTACTGCTCCCGCCCAAGCACGCTTAACTGCGGAGTACTGATGAGATCCGATGCATTAGTGCTGGCATAATCGCGCCCGCTGGATCCTTGCGGAACAAAAGTTTCATTGAGTGTACGCGGCCGCTAAGTCGCGCATATCGCACGCCAGTTCTGTAGAGGACGCAGATTCGTGACTTACAGCTCGGAAGCGGCGAGCTAAGCGTGCGTTACAGATGGCAGCACGGCCACCTTCATCGCCCCTTGCCAGCGTGGGGTTTCGTCCTGGTGTTGCTGTGAGAAAGGGCCTTTGAATTGGTTTTCAGGGCTAAGAGTCGTCCGTAGGGGAATTTTGGTCATTTCGACAGAACATGGCCGAAAGGCCTGATTTGGATGCTTTTTCCTTGTCCAGGTCAGGTCTCATCCGACGCCCACAGCAGATGAAACGGGAAGGATCGGTGCTTTTAAAAAAGGAAAAAAACGAGAAAGGGGTGCAGGACGAGGACTTCCCAGGAGGTCACCCATCCTAGAACCACTGATGTATCCTCAAGGAAAACCCAAGAGGATAGGAACGAGGGTGAGATGAAAGCAATGGAAGGTAACAACAAGGCAACTTTGAATTCACAAACTCACCTTGAGTTGGGAAGGATAGAACCGGAACTAACACCTACCTTGGATACAGAAACACCACCAAGGTTTGATGTTAGGGCCCTTAACAAACTCTTGGATACAGAAACACCACCAAGAAGGAAGTTAAGACTCTTACTAGATCACCACTCAACTTGGCCAAAAGATGAGATAAGCTAGAAGAGAGTTTGAGGATTCAAAGTAGCAAAGCTCAACTTTCATTCAATAAACAAGCTTAGTGGCCGGCCAAGGGGCTTGTGGGGGTATTAATACAAAAGTTCCAAGTACAAATCATAGGCCCTAGGTTGCACTATAAGCTAAACTAGGCAAAAATACATAGATCATATCAAAACAAAAAAGGATAGATGCATCCTCCACTTGACACCTCTTCAATGCTAATCTTGAGGATGATGTGTCGGCCTAGGGGTGAATGGAAGCTTCTTGGCAGCTAAGTACCCTTCATGATGACTCTTGCAAGTGGCTAAGCATGCGTTAGAGCAATAAAAACACCTCACTCTTCTCTCTTGTACCCGGCTGCCCCATTACCCGGTTAAAAGGGTGTTTCTTCCCTTGTTTTGGTGGTTAATAGCTCCTCATGAGTGTAATTTGGCTGAGGTTTTTTATGGTCACTTGATAATATTTTTAAAGTACTTTCAAACCATAAAAGTTTCAACCCAAATAGAGGAGATGGGCCACCAAACAACCTCTTGTTTCAGCCCTGCCCAGTTCAGCGCCAGGATGTAGTGATTGACTTTGCTTGAGGTTTTGAGGTATCAAATGAACTCCAAATGACTTGCAAGAGGTCCTGATGGAAAGAGCACATCTTGAACTTGAACTTAGGGTTCCTGCAACCCCGTTTTAGCTTTGGGAAGTTTAGAAAATAACGTGCACAAAACCGGGTTTGTGCACGCCTGAAATTCCAGTTTTGAGGAAATAATTTCCTTGCTCCCTTAGGTTAATTTCTTGCATCTTGGACATGAGGTTTGGACCTTTTGGGCTCCCTTGATGGCCATGGATCATGTTAGGGGATGGACCTCCATCATTCTCCCCTTGTTGAAGAGAATTTGCCCTCAAATTGATAAGATTATCATCCTCCTCATAAGGACTAAGGTCGGCTACGTTGAAAGTAGCCGAAACTCCATACTCACCGGGCAAATTGATCTTGTATGCATTATCATTGATGCGTTCCAATACTTCAAAAGGACCATCGGCCCTTGGCATCAATTTGCTCTTCCTCTTAGAAGGAAACCGTTCCTTTCTTAAGTGAACCCATACCAAATCACCGGGGTAAAGCACCATCTTCTTTCTATGCTTGTTGGCATGGTCTTTGTATGAGGCATTGGCCTTCTCAATTTTGGCCTTCATGGTTTCATGGAGCTTCTGGATCTCCTCCACCCGTTTGCTAGCCTCCATGTGAGGCTTCTCATTCATTTCTCTTGGAGCAAGATCAAGGGAACTCAAAGGATCCATCCCATAGACTACCTTGAATGGAGATAAGCCCGTGGCCTTGCTAGGTGACTTGTTGAAGGCGAATTTGGCTTGTGGCAAGGCTAAGTCCCAAGCTTTGATGTTGGATTTTACTAGCACTCTTAAGAGGGTTCCCAAAGTCCGATTGGTGACTTCGGTTTGCCCATCCGTTTGAGGGTGGCATGAAGTGCTATACTTGAGCTTGGTTCCCATCTTCTTCCAAAGTGTCACCCAAAAATAGCTAAGGAACTTGGTATCCCTATCCGAAACAATGGATCTAGGGATGCCATGTAGTCTCATTACTTCCTTGAAGTATAACTCGGCAATGTGGGTGGCATCATTGGTCTTGGTACAAGGTATAAAATGGGCCATCTTAGAAAAACGATCAACAACAACAAAGATTGAATCTTTATCCCTTTGTGTCCTTGGAAGGCCAAGGATGAAGTCCATGCTTACATCTTCCCAAGGATGATTGGGAGTGGGTAGGGGCGTGTAAAGACCGTGGGGTAGGAGGTGACTTTTGGCAACTTGGCAAGTTGCACATCTCTTCAACACATCTTGGACATCTTTGCTCATACTCGGCCAATAATAATGTTCCCTTAACATCATAAGGGTCTTGTTTTCTCCAAAGTGACCGGCAAGAGATCCTCCATGGACCTCACGCATGAGTAACTCTCTCGTGCCACACTTAGGCACACACAATCTTGATCCCTTGAATAAAAATCCATCTTGGACAAGGAAGTCACCTTTGGGATGTCGAAGGCACTCCTTGTAGAGCTCTCCCAAATCTTCATCATTCTGATAGAGGGACTTCAAATGCTCAAAACCAAAAACGCAAGCATCAAGTTGGAATAGCAATAAGTGCCTCCTTGACAAGGCATCGGCTCCTTGGTTGAGCTTCCCGGACTTATGCTTGATGGTAAAGTTGAAAGATTGGAGGAACTCCACCCACTTGGCATGCCGTGAGTTAAGTTTATGTTGCCCTTGAATGTATTTCAAGGCTTCATGATCAGAGTGCAAGATGAACTCACTAGCCACCAAGTAATGATTCCAATGCTCAAGGCACCTCACTATTGCATAGAACTCCTTATCATAAGTGGAGTACTTTCTCCTTGAGTCACAAAGCTTCTCACTAAAGAAGGCTAAGGGCCGCCCCCTCTTGAGTGAGAACTCCTCCAATGCCAACTCCCGACGCATCACACTCTACCTCAAGCACTTTATCAAAGCATGGCAAGGCAAGAACCGGTGCTTGGGTGAGTTTGGACTTGATGGTTTCAAAGGCTTCTTGAGCCTTGGGAGTCCACTTGAACGATGCCCCTTTGATAACCTCGGTCATAGGGGCCATAATTGTGCTAAAGTCCCTAATGAACCGCCTATAGAATGAGGCAAGCCCATGGAAACTTCGCACATCATGAATACTCTTGGGGGTTGGCCAAGACCGAATTGCTTTCACTTTACTCTCATCAACTTTGATGCCTTCACTTGTGACAATGTAACCAAGGAAGGTTACCTCATGAGTGAAAAATGCACACTTCTTGAGGTTACCATAGAGCTTTTCTTTCTCTAGAACCTTCATGACTTGTGTGAGATGTTGAAGGTGCTCTTCTTCATTCTTGCTATAGATGAGGATGTCATCAAAATACACCACAACGAATTTGCCAATGAAGGGCCGGAACACTTGGTTCATGAGCCTCATGAAGGTACTTGGAGCATTTGACAATCCGAATGGCATGACTAGCCACTCATACAATCCTCCTTTGGTTTTGAAGGCCGTTTTCCATTCATCTCCCTCTCTAATGCGGATTTGGTAGTAACCACTTCTCAAATCCACCTTAGAGAACACACTTGAACCATATAACTCATCAAGCATATCCTCAAGGCGGGGAATTGGATATCTATACTTGATGGTTATCTTGTTGATTGCTCGACTATCAACACACATGCGCATGCTCCCATCTTTCTTTGGCACAAGGAGGGCCGGAACCGCGCAAGGGCTCAAGCTCTCTCTAATCAACCCCTTATCCATAAGCTCATCAACTTGCCTTTGGATTTCCATGGTTTCTTTGGGGTTTGTCCGATAAGCCGGTTGTTTGGGAGAATGGAACCGGGTATGAGGTCTATGTGGTGTTGGATGGTTCTTTGTGGTGGTAAGCCGGGAGGTATTTCCTCGGGAAAGACATGGCTAAAGTGTTCAAGGAGGGAAAGGGCTAGGGGGTGTGATGGAGTGGAGGTTTTGGATTCTTCAAGGGTGGCTAGGATCCACTCCTTGAAGGCCTTGAATTCATGGTGAGAAGCCTTAAGGAGAGGCTCACTTACGGCTAGAAGCATGTCCGAGTGGTCATGGCTTGGTTGGGGCTTACTTTTGTGGAGTTGGGAAGGGCTTAATGGGGCAAGGGTGATCTTTTTCCCATCTTTGTGGAAGGTGTAGGTGTTGAGATAGCCATCCTGTATGACCTTCCGATCAAACAACCAAGGTCTTCCCAACAAAAGGTGACATGCATCCATGGGGATGATATCACACCACAATTCATCATGATAGTGCTTCCCAATTGAAAATGAAATCAGGCATCTTGAATTAACTTGCAACCCCTTCCCTTGATTTAGCCATTGGATGTTGTAGGGGTGAGGATGAGCCGAAGCTTGAAGGCCAAGCTTCTCCACCATAGTCACGGAAGCCACATTTGCACAACTCCCCCCATCAATGATGAGGGAACACACTTTGCTTTGAATGGTGCAACGTGTATGGAAGATGTTCTCCCTTTGTTCTTCATGCTCTCCTCTTTTGGTACTCAAAGCTCTTCTCAATACAAGTAACTCTCCTTCATCCGCTTCCTCAATCACTTCTTCTTGTTCCTCCATGTAATACACACCTTCTCTTTCTTCCTCCTCTTCTCCCTCTTCTTCTCTTCTCTCATCCCACTCGGCCAAGGTGATAACTCTCCTATTTAGACACTCTGAAGCAATGTGCCCAAGACCTTGACACTTGAAACATCTCCTTTGGTCATTTGGCTTAGGGTTGGGACGGTTTTGGGAAGGTGGAGTCTTTTGTGGGGCTTGGTTCTTTTGTGGAGGTGAGGGTGTAGTAACCGTGGGTTTGGGAGGTGGATAAGAGCCCCCCTTGTTGAAAGGTTGGCTCTTGGGAAAGGGTTTGGGAGGTTCTCTTTTGTAGAGCTTGGATTTCCTTTGTTGTTCAACTTTGTGGGCTAAGACACACACCTCATCAAAAGTGGGGTATTGTTGCAATTCCACCACATGGGCATACCTAGGATCTAACCCACCCAAATATCTCACTATGGTTTGCTCTTCGGGCTCTCTCAAGTCACACTTGATTAACAACTTCTCAAATTCCCTAGTGTACTCCTCAACACTCAAGTTCCCCTGGGTGAGATTGTGAAGTTGAGAATAATTGTCTTGTAGGTAAGATGGGGGTAAGAAACGGGCTTTGAGTTTGGTTTTCATCTTTTCCCATGTTCGAATCTTTCCCTTCCCTTGCCTAACTCTCTTAGCACAAAGGTTGGACCACCAAAGAGAAGCATATTTTCGAAGCTTAAGGGCCACAAGTTTTACCTTATTTCCCTCGGAAATCTCTTTGTAGTCAAAGATTCTCTCAACGGTTTGCATCCATTCCAAGAACTCATCGGGGTCTAGCTTCCCTTCAAATTCTGGAATCTCCACTCTAATGTCTCCTTGGGGAGAGGTTGTCCGCCTTCCTCTTCTTGATCTTCCATAAGCCTCCTCTTCACTTGACGAGCTCAAGTGTGGGGCTTCTCTTGCTTCCGGCTCGGAGTCGGAGGAGTTAGAAGATCGGGAACTTCTAATCTCCTTTCGTTTTTGCTTCAAGGAGTCTCCAAGTTGTCGCCTTAAATACTCGTTTTGACCTTTGATCTCTTCATTCTGTAGCTTCAAGGCCTCATAATTCCTCATGAGAGCCTCAAACTTTTCCTCCATGGTCATGCTAGTAGTGCTTGTGTTGAAACAAGGGGAAACCTCACGGCCTGAATGTGGCACGGCCATGCTGTTAGGCACGGGGTGGCCGTGCTCTGGTTCTGGACGGGAGCGAAGTTGAGATGTGGCTGGGAAAGGGGTGGCACGGTCGTGCGACATGGCACGGGGTGGCCGTGCTGAAGTACTGGGTGTGGATGGAGAAGGAAGTGTGGCTGGAATGTGAGGGGGGCACGGTCGTGCTCTTTGGCACGGGCTGACCGTGCCGATTTTCTGGATGGTGAAAAACCGTGGAGCACGGTTTGGTGTTTTTTTGAGGGGGAATGTGTTTGGGGTGTTTGGAAGGGTGCTGGGCAGCAAGCTTGGGCCTAGGGAAGCCTTAGCTCTGATGCCAAATATGATGTATCCTCAAGGAAAACCCAAGAGGATAGGAACGAGGGTCAGATGAAAGCAATGGAAGGTAACAACAAGGCAACTTTGAATTCACAAATTCACCTTGAGTTGGGAAGGATAGAACCGGAACTAACACCTACCTTGGATACAGAAACACCACCAAGGTTTGATGTTAGGGCCCTCAACAACCTCTTGGATACAGAAACACCACCAAGAAGGAAGTTAAGACTCTTACTAGATCACCACTCAACTCGGCCAAAAGATGAGATAAGCTAGAAGAGAGTTTGAGGATTCAAAGGAGCAAAGCTCAACTTTCATTCAATAAACAAGCTTAGTGGCCGGCAAGGGGCTTGTGGGGGTATTAATACAAAAGTTCCAAGTACAAATCATAGGCCCTAGGTTGCACTATAAGCTAAACTAGGCAAAAATACATAGATCATATCAAAACAAAAAAGGGTAGATGCATCCTCCACTTGACACCTCTTCAATGCTAATCTTGAGGATGATGTGTCGGCCTAGGGGTGAATGGAAGCTTCTTGGCAGCTAAGTACCCTTCATGATGACTCTTGCAAGTGGCTAAGCATGGGTTAGAGTAATAAAAACACCTCACTCTTCTCTCTTGTACCCGGCTGCCCCATTACCCGGTTAAAAGGGTGTTTCTTCCCTTGTTTTGGTGGTTAATAGCTCCTCATCAGTGTAATTTGGCTGAGGTTTTTTATGGTCACTTGATAATATTTTTAAAGTACTTTCAAACCATAAAAGTTTCAACCCAAATAGAGGAGAAATGGGCCACCAAACAATCTCTTGTTTCAGCCCTGCCCAGTTCAGCGCCAGGATGTAGTGATTGACTTTGCCTGAGGTTTTGAGGTATCAAATGAACTCCAAATGACTTGCATGAGGTCTTGATGGAAAGAGAACATCTTGAACTTAAACTTAGGCTTCCTGCAACCCCATTTTAGCCTTGGGAAGTTTAGGAAATAACGTGCACAAAACCGGGTTTGTGCACGCCTGAAATTCCAGTTTTGAGGAAATAATTTCCTTGCTCCCTTAGGTTGATTTCTTGCATCTTGGACATGAGGTTTGGACCTTTTGGGTTCCCTTGATGGCCATGGATCATGTTAGGGGATGGACCTCCATCAACCACTCTCGCCTGAGGACGCTTAACTGCGGAGTTCTGATGGGATCCGGTGCATTGGTGCTGGTTTGATCGCACCCATTGGATTTTTGCAGAACAAATCTTTTATAGAGCGTACGCGGCTGCCGAGTCGCACATACAGCGCGCCAAATCTAAAGAGGTCGCGAGTTCGCAACTGACAGCTCGGAAGCGGTGAGCTAAGAGTGCGTTACGGACGGTAGCTCGACCCTCTTCATCGCCCCGTGCAAGCATGGGCTTTCGTCCGTGTGTTGCAGTAAAATAGGGCCTCTATTGTGGTTTTCAGGGCCAGGAGGCATCCGTAGGGGAATTTCGGAAATTTCGAGTGAACAAGGGCGGAAGGTCGGACTTGGATGCTTTTTCCTCGTCCTGGTCAGTTCTTATCCGACGGCCACAGCAAATGAAACGAGGAGGATCGGTGCTTTTAAGAAAGTAAAAAGCAATCAAAAAGGGGTGCAACACGAGGACTTCCCAATAGGTCACCCATCCGAGTGCTACTCTCGCCCAAGCATGCTTAACTGCGGAGTTCTGATGAGATCCGGTGCATTAGTGCTGGTATGATCGCACCATTGGATTCTTGCGGAACAAATGTTTCATTGAGTCTACGCGGCTGCCGAGTCCCGCATGCAGCACGCCAAATCTAATGAGGTCGCAAGTTCGTAACTGACAGCTCGGAAGCGGCGAGCTACGCGTGCGTTACGGATGGTAGCTCGACCACCTTCATCGCCCCCGCCAGCGTGGGGTTTCGTCCTTGCGTTGTCGAAAAAAAGGGCCTTTGAAGTGGTTTTCTAGGTCAAGAGTCGTCCGAAGGGGAATTTTGGTCATTTCGACTGAACATGGACGAAAGGCCTGATTTGGATGCTTTTTCCTCGTCCTGGTCAGGTCTCGTCCGACGCCCACAGCAAATGAAACGAGAAGGATCAGTGCTTTTAAAAAAGGGAAAAAAAAGAAAAAGGGGTGCAACATGAGCGCTTCCCAGGAGGTCACCCATCCTACTACTACTCTTGCCCAAGCACGCTTAACTGCGGAGTTCTGATGGGAGCCGCTGCATTAGTGCCGATATGATCGCAGCCATTAGATTCTTGTGGAACAAATGTTTCATTGAGTCTAAGCGGCCGCTGAGTAGCGCATAATGCACGCCTGCTCTAAAGAGGTCGCAAGTTCGTAACTTACAGCTCGGAAGCGGCGAGCTAGGCGCGCGTTATGAATGGTAGCTCGACCACCTTCACCGCCCCTTGCCGGCGTGGGGTTTCGTCCTTGTGTTGCTGTAAAAAAGGGCCTCTGAAGTGGTTTTCAGGGCCAAGAGTCGTCCGGAGGGGAATTTTGGTCATTTCGACAAAGCATGGCCGAAAGGCCTCATTTGGATGCTTTTTCCTCATCCTGGTCAGTTCTCATCCGACGCCCACAGCAAATGAAATGAGAAGGATCGTTGCTTTTAAACAACCAAAAAAAATGAAAAAGGGGGGCAATACGAGGACTCCCCAGGAGGTCACCGATCCTAGCACAACTTTCGCCCAAGCACGCTTAACTACGGAGTTCTGATGGGATCCGGTGCATTAGTGCTGGTATGATCGCACCCATTGGATTCTTGCGGAACAAATCTTTTATAGAGTGTACGTGGCTGCCGAGTCGCACATACAGCGTGCCAAATCTAAAGAGATCGCAAGTTCGCAACTGACAGCTCGGAAGCGGCGAGCAAAGAGTGCGTTACGGACGATAGCTCGACCAGCTTCGTCGCCCCGTGCAAGCATGGGGTTTCGTCCGTGTGTTGCCGTAAAAAGGGGCCTCTTATGTGGTTTTCAGGGCCAGGAGCCGTCCGCAGAGGAATTTCGGAAATTTCGAGCGAGCAAGGCCGGAAGGCCTAATTTGGATGCTTTTTGCTCATCCTGATTAGTTCTCATCCGACGGCCACAGCAAATGAAACGAGAAAGATCGGTGCTTTTAAGAAAGGCAAAAACAACGAAAAAGGGGTGCAACACGAGAACTTCCCAGGTGGTCACCCATGCTAATACTACTCTCGCCTAAGAACGCTTAACGGCGGAGTTCTGATGGGATCCGGTGCATTAGTGCTGCTATGATCGCACCCATTGGATTCTTGCGGAGCAAATGTTTCATTGAGGTACGCGGCCGCTCAGTCGCGCATACAGCATGCCAGCTTCAAATAGGTCGCAAGTTCGTAACTGATAGCTCGGAAGCGGCGGGCTAAGCGTGCATTACGGACGATAGCTCGACCACCTTCATCGCCCCTTGCCAGCGTGGGGTTTCGTCCTTGTGTTGCTGTAAAAAAGGGCCTTTGAAGTGGTTTTCGGGGCCAACAGTCATCCGTAGGGGAATTTTGGTCATTTCGACTGAACATGGCCGAAAGGCCTGATTTGGATGCTTTTTTCTCATCCTGGTCAGGTCTCATTCGACGCCCACAGCAAATGAAACGAGAAGGATCGGTGCTTTTAAAAAAGAAAAAAAATGAAAAAGGGGTGCAACATGAGGACTACCCAGGAGGTCACCCATCCTAGTACTACTCTCGCCCAAGCGCGCTTAACTGTGGAGTTCTGATGGAATCTGGTGCATTAGTGCTGGTATGATCGCGACCATTGGATTCTTGTGGATCAAATCTTTTATATAGTGTACGCGGCTGCCGAGTCGCACATACGGCGCGCCAAATCTAAAGAGGTCGCAAGTTCGCAACTGACAGCTCGGAAGCGGCGAGCTAAGAGTGCGTTACGGACGATAGCTCGACCACCTTCGTCGCCCCGTGCAAGCATGGGGTTTCGTCCGTGTGTTACAGTAAAAAGGGGCCTCTGATGTGGTTTTCAGGGCCAGGAGACGTCCGTAGGGGAATTTCGAAAATTTAGAGTGAACAAGGGCCGGGGGCCATGCTTGGATGCTTTTTCCTCGTCCTGGTCAGTTCTCATCCGACGGCCGCAGCAAATGAAACGAGAAGGATCGATGCTTTTAAGAAAGTAAAAAACAACGAAAAAGGAGTGCAACACGAGGACTTCCCAGGAGGTCACCCATCCTAGTACTACTCTCGCCCAAGCACGCTTAACTGCGGAGTTCTGATGGGATCCGGTGCTTTAATGCTGGTATGATCGCACCCATTGGATTCTTACAGAACAAATGTTTCATTGAGTCTACGTGACTGCCGACTCGCGCATAAGAGGTCGCAAGTTCGTAACTGACAGCTCGGAAGCGGCAAGCTATGCGTGCATTACGGATGGTAGCTCGACCACCTTCATCCCCCCTTGCTAGCGTGGGGTATCGTCCCATTGTTGCTGTAAAAAAGGGCCTCTGAAGTGGTTTTCAAGGCCAGGAGGCGTCCGCAGGGGATTTTCGGAAATTTCGAGTGAACAAGGCCGGAAGGCCTTATTTGAATGCTTTTTCCTCGTCCTGGTCAGTTCTCATCCGACGGCCAAAACAAATGAAACAGGAAGGATCGGTGCTTTTAAGAAAGAAAAAAACAACGAAAAGGGGTGCAACACGAGGACTTCCCAGGTGGTCACCCGTCCTAGTACTAGTCTCTCCCAAGCACGCTTAACTGCCGAGTTCTGATGGGATCCGGTGCATTGGTGCTGGTGTGATCGCACCCATTGGATTCTTGCGTAACAAATCTTCTATTGAGTGTACGCGGCTGCCGAGTCGCACATACAACGCGTCAAATCTAAAGAGGTCGCAAGTTCATAACTGATAGCTCGGAAGCGGAGGGACAAGCGTGCGTTACGGACGGTAGCTCGATCAGCTTCATCGCCCCCTGCAAGCAAGGGGTTTCGTCCGTGTGCTGCAGTAAAAAAGGGCCTCTGAAGTGGTTCTCAAGGCCAAGAGCCGTCCGTAGAGGAATTTCGGCCATTTTAACTGAACATGGCCGAAAGGTCTGATTTGGATGCTTTTTCCTCGTCCTGGTCAGGACTCGTCTGATGCCCACAACAAATGAAACTAGAAGGTTCAGTGATTTTAAAAAAGAAAAAAAACGAAGAAGGGGTGCAACACGAGGACTACTCTCGCCTAGGCAACTTTAACTGCGGAGTTCCGATGGGATCCGGTGCATTAGTGCTGGTATGATCGCACCCATTGGATTCTGGCGTAACAAATCTTTTATCGAGTGTACGCGACTGCCGAGTCGCACATACAACGCGCCAAATCTAAAGAGGTCGCAAGTTTGTAACTGATAGTTCGGAAGAGGCGAGCTAAGCGTGCGTTACGGACGGTAGCTCGGCCACCTTCATTGCCCCGTGCAAGCATTGGGTTTCACCCGTGTGTTGCAGTCAAAAAGGGCCTCTGACATGGTTTTCAGGGCCAGGAGGCGTCTGTAGGGGAATTTTGGTAATTTCAAGCGAACATGGGCGGAAGGCCTGATTTGGATGGCTTTTTCCTAGTCCTGGTCAGTTCTCATCCGACGGCCACAGCAAATGAAACGAGAAAGATCGGTGCTTTTTAAGGAAGAAAAAAACAACAAAAAAGGGGTGTAACACGAGGACTTCCCATGAGGTCACCGATCCTAGTACTACTCTCGCCCAACCACGCTTAACTGCGTAGTTCTGATGCGATCCGGTGCATTAGAGCTGGTATGATCGCATCCATTGGATTCTTGCGGAACAAATGTTTCATTGAGGGAATGCGGCCGCAGAGTCGCGCATACAGCACGCCAGCTCCAAAGAGGTCGCAAGTTCGTAACTGGCAGCTCGGAAGAGGCGAGCTAAGCATGCGTTACGGACGGTAGCTCGGCCACGTTCATCGCCCCGTGCAAGCATTAGGTTTCATCTATGTGTTGCAGTAAAAAAGGGCCTCTGACGTGGTTTTCAGGGCCAGGAGGCGTTCGTAGGGGAATTTGGGTAATTTCGAGCGAACATGGGCGGAAGGCCTGATTTGGATGCTTCTTCCTCGTCCTGGTCAGTTCTCATCCGACGGCCACAGCAAACGAAACAAGAAAGATCGGTGCTTTTTAAGGAAGAAAAAAACAACAAAAAAGGGGTGCAACACGAGGACTTCCCAGGAGGTCACCCATCCCAGTACTACTCTCGCCCAAGCACGCTTAACTGCGTAGTTCTGATGCGATCCGGTGCATTAGTGCTGGCATAATCGCACCCATTGCATTCTTGCGGAACAAATGTTTCATTGAGGGAACGCGGCCACAGAGTCGCGCATACAGCACGCCAGCTCCAAAGAGGTCGCAAGTTCATAACTGACAGCTCGGAAGAGGCGAGCTAAGCGTGCGTTACGGACGGTAGCTTGACCATATTCACCGCCCCGTGCATGCATGGGGTTTCGTCTGTGTATTGCAGTGAAAAAGGGCCTCTGATGTGGATTTCAGGACCAGGAGGCGCCCGTTGGGGAATTTCGGTCATTTCGAGTGAACAATGGCGGAGGGTCTGATTTGGATTCTTTTTCCTCGTCCTGGTCAGTTCTCATCCGAAGGCAACAGCAAATGAAACGAGAAAGATCGGTGCTTTTTAGAAAGAAAAAACGACGAAAGAGGGGTGCAACACGAGGACTTCCCCGGAGGTCACCCATCCTAGTACTACTCTCGCCCAAGCACGCTTAACTGCGGAGTTCTGATGGGATCCGGTGCATCAGTGCAGGTATGATCGCCCCCATTAGATTCTTGCGGAACAAATGTTTCATTGAGTCCACGCGGCTGCCGAGTCGCGCATGCAGCGCACCAAATCTAAAGAGGTCGCAGGTTCGTAACTGACAGCTCGGAAGCGGTGAGATATGCGTGCGTTACGGATGGTAGCTGGACCACCTTCATCGCCCCTTGCCAGCGTGGGGTTTCGTTCGTGCGTTGCTGTAAAAAAGGGCCCCTGAAGTGGATTTTAGGGCCCAGAGTCGTCTGTAGGGGTATTTTGGTCATTTGGACTGAACATGGACGAAAGGCCTGATTTGGATGCTTTTTCCTCGTCCTCGCCAGGTCTCATCCGACGCCCATAGCAAATGAAACGAGAAGGATCAGTGTTTTTAAAAAAGGAAAAAAACGAACAAGGGTTGCAACACGAGGACTTCCCAAGAGGTCACGCATCCTAACACTACTCTCGCCCAAGCACGCTTAACTGCGAAGTTCTGATGGGATCCGGTGCATTGGTGCTGGTTTGATCGTACCCGTTGGATTTTTGCAGAACAAATCTTTTATAGAGCGTACGCAGCTGCCGAGTCACACATACAGCGCGCCAAATCTAAAGAGGTCGCAAGTTCGCAACATACAGCTCGGAAGCGTCGAGCTAAGAGTGCGCTAAGGACAGTAGCTCGACCCCCTTATCGCCCCGTGCAAGCATGGATTTTCGTCCGTGCGTTGCAGTAAAATGAGGCGCCCGTTGGGGAATTTCGGTCATTTCGAGTGAACATGGGCGGAGGGTCTGATTTGGATTCTTTTACCTCGTCCTGGTCAGTTCTCATCCGAAGGCAACAGCAAATGAAACCAGAAAGATCGGTGCTTTTTAGAAAGAAAAAACGACGAAAAAGGTGTGCAACACGAGGACTTCCTAGTAGGTCACCCATCCTGGTACGACTCTCGCCTAAGCACGCTTAACTGCAGAGTTCTGATGGGCTCCGGTGCATTAGTGCTGGTATGATCGCACCCATTGGATTCTTGCGGAACAAATGTTTCATTGAGGGTACGCTTTTTCCTCGTCCTCGCCAGGCCTCATCCGACGCCCACAGCAAATTAAACGAGAAGGGTCAGTGTTTTTAAAAAAGGAAAAAAACGAAAAAGGGGTGCAACACGAGCGCTTCCCAGGAGGTCACCCATCCTACAACAACTCTTGCCCAAGCACGCTTAACTGCGGAGTTCTGATGGGATCCGCTGCATTAGTGCTGGTATGATCGCAGCCATTGGATTCTTGCGGAACAAATGTTTCGTTGAGTGTACACGGCCGCTGAGGCACGCTTAATGCACGCGGGCTCCAAAGAGGTCGCAAGTTCGTAACTTACAGGTCGGAAGCGGCGAGCTAGGCGTGCGTTACAGAGGGTAGCTCGACCACCTTCATCGCCCCTTGCCAGCGTGGGGTTTCGTCCTTGTGTTGCTGTAAGAAAGGGCCTCTGAAGTGGTTTTCAGGGCCAAGAGTCGTCTGTAGAGGAATTTTGGTTATTTCGACCGAACATGGCCGAAAGGCCTGATTTGGATGGCTTTTTCCTCATCCTGGCCAGGTCTGATCCAACGCCCACAGCAAATGAAACGAGAAAGATCGATGCTTTTAAAAAAGAAAAAAAACGAACAAGGGTTGCAACACGAGGACTTCCCAGTAGGTCACCCATCCTAGTCCTACTCTCGCCCAAGCACGCTTAACTGCGGAGTTCTGATGGGATCCGGTGCATTGGTGCAGGTTTGATCGCACCCATTGGATTTTTGCGGAACAAATTCTTTCTAGAGCGTACGCGGCTGCCGAGTCACACATAGAGTGCGCCAAATCTAAAGAGGTCGCAAGTTCGCAACTTACAGCTCGGAAGCGGCGAGCTAAGAGTGCGTTACGGACGGTCGCTCGACCCCCTTCATCGCCCCGTGCAAGCTGGGGCTTTCGTCCGTGTGTTGCAGCAAAATAGGGCCTCTAATGTGGTTTTTAGGGCCAAGAGGCGTCCGTTGGGGAATTTCGGAAATTTCGAGCGAACAAGGGCGGAAGGTCGGACTTGGATGCTTTTTCCTCGTCCTGGTCAGTTCTCATCCGACGACCACAGCAAATGAAACGAGAAGGATCGGTGCTTTTGAGAAAGTAAAAAACAACGAAAAAGAGGTGCAACACGAGGACTTCTCAGGAGGTCACCCATCCTAGTACTACTCTCGCCCAAGCACGCTTAACTGCGGAGTTCTGATGGGATCCTGTGCATTAGCGCTGGTATGATCACACCCCTTGGATTCTTGCGGAAGAAATGTTTGATTGAGGGCGCGCGGCCGCAGACTCGCGCATACAGCACGCCAGCTCCAAAGTGGTCACAAGTTCGTAACTGACAGCTCGGAAGAGGCGAGCTAAGCGTACGTTACGGACGGTAGCTCGACCTCCTGCATCGCTCCGTGCAAGCATGGGGTTTCATCCGTGTGTTGCAGTAAAAAAGGGCCTCTGATGTGGTTTTCAGGGCCAGGAGGCGTCCGTAGGGGAATTTTGGTAATTTCGAGCGAACATGGGCGGAAGGCCTGATTTGGATGCTTTTTCCTCGTCCTGATCAGTTCTCATCCGACGGCCACAGCAAATGAAACGAGAAAGATCGGTGCTTTTTAAGAAAGAAAAAAAGGACAAAAAAGGGGTGCAACACGAGGACTTCCCAGGAGGTCACCCAACCTAGCACTACTCTCGCCCAAGCACGCTTAACTGCATAGTTCTGATGCGATCCGGTGCATTAACTCTGGTATGATCGTACCCATCGGATTGTTGGGGAACAAATGTTTCATTGAGGGAACGCGGCCGCAGAGTCGCGGATACAGCATGCCAGCTCCAAAGAGGTCGCAAGTTCGTAACTGACAGCCCGGAAGAGGCGAGCTAAGCGTGCGTTACGGACGGTAGCCTGACCACATTCACCGCCCCGTGCATGCATGGGGTTTCGTCCGTGTGTTGCAGTGAAAAAGGGCCGCTGAGGTGGTTTTCAGGACAAGGAGGCGTCCGTAGGGAAATTTCGGTCATTCCGAGTGAACATGGACGGAGGGCCTGATTTGGATTCTTTTACCTCGTCCTGGTCAGTTCTCATCCGAAGGCAACAGCAAATGAAACGAGAAAGATCGGTGCTTTTTAGAAAGAAAAAACGACGAAAAAGGTGTGCAACACGAGGACTTCCTAGTAGGTCACCCATCCTGGTACGACTCTCCTCGCCTAGCACGCTTAAACTGCAGAGTTCTGTGGCGACCGTGCATTAGTGCTGGTATGATCGCACCCACATTGGATTCTTCGGAACAATGTTTCTGAGGGTCACGCTTTTCCTCAGTCCTCGTCCTCGCCAGGCCTCATCCGACCCCCACAGCAAATGAAATGAAAAGGATCTGTGTTTTTAAAAAAGGAAAAAAACGAAAAGGGGTGCAACACGAGCGCTTCCCAGGAGGTCACCCATCCTACTACTACTCTTGCGCAAGCACGCTTAACTGCGTAGTTCTGATGGGATCCGCTGCATTAGTGCTGGTATGATCGCAGCCATTGGATTCTTGCAGAACAAATGTTTCGTTGAGTGTACGCGGCCGCTGAGTCGCGTTTAATGCACGACGACTCTAAAGAGGTCGCAAGTTCGTAACTTACAGGTCGGAAGCGGCGAGCCAGGTGTGCATTACGGATGGTAGCTCGACCACCTTCATCGCCCCTTGCCAGCGTGGGATTTCGTCCTTGGGTTGCGGTAAAAAAGTGCCTCTGAAGTGGTTTTCAGGGCCAAGAGTCGTCTGTAGGGCTAATTTTGGTCATTTCGACTGAACATGGCCGAAAGGCCTGATTTGGATGGCTTTTTCCTCGCCCTGGTCAGGTCTCATCCCACGCCCACAGCAAATGAAACGAGAAGGATCGGTGCTTTTAAAAAAGGAAAAAAAACGAACAAGGGTTGCAACACGAGGACTTCCCAGGAGGTCACCCATCCTAGTACTACTCTCGCCCAAGCACGCTTAACTGCGGAGTTCTGATGGGATCCGATGCATTGGAGCAAGTCTGATGGCCCACATTGGATGTTTGCGGAATAAATTTTTTATAGAGCGCACGCGGCTGTCGAGTCGCACATACAGTGCGCCAAATCTAAAGAGGTCGCAAGTTCGCAACTTACAGCTCGGAAGCGGCGAGCTAAGAGTGCGTTACGGACGGTCGCTCGACCCCTTCATCGCCCCGTGCAAGCATGGGCTTTCGTCCGTGTGTTGCAGTAAAATGGGGCCTCTAATGCGGTTTTCAGGGCCAAGAGGCGTCCGTTTGGGAATTTCGGAAATTTCGAGTGAACAACGGCGGAAGGTCGGACTTGGATGCTTTTTCCTCGTCCTGGTCAGTTCTCATCAGACGGCCACAGCAAATGAAACGAGAAGGATCGGTGCTTTTAAGAAAGCAAAAAACAATGAAAAAGGGGTGCAACACGAGGACTTCGCGGGAGGTCACCCATCCTAGTACTACACTCGCCCAAGCACGCTTAACTGCGGAGTTCTGATGGGATCCGGTGCATTAGTGCTGGTATGATCGCACCCATTGGATTCTTGCAGAACAAATGTTTCATTGAGTCCACGCGGCTGTCGAGTCGCGCATGCAGCGCCCCAAATCTAGAGAGGTCGCAAGTTCGTAACTGACAGCTCGGAAGAGGCGAGCTAAGCGTGCGTTACGGATGGTAGCTCGACCACCTTAATCGCCTCTTGCCAGCGTGGGGTTTCGTCCCTGTGTTGCTGTAAAAAAGGGCCTCTGAAGTGGTTTGAGGGCTAAGAGTCGTCCGTAGGGGAATTTTGGTCATTTCGACTGAACATGGACGAAAGGCCTGATTTGGATGCTTTTTCCTCGTCCTGGCCAGGTCTCATCAGACGCCCACAGCAAATTAAACGAGAAGGATCAGTGTTTTTAAAAAAGGAAAAAAACGAAAAAGGGGTGCAACACGAGCGCTTCCCAGGAGGTCACCCATCCTACTACTACTCTTGCGCAAGCACGCTTAACTGCGTAGTTCTGATGGGATCCGCTGCATTAGTGCTGGTATGATCGCAGCCATTGGATTCTTGCGGAACAAATGTTTCGTTGAGTGTACGCGGCCGCTGAGTCGCGTTTAATGCCCGCCGGCTCTAAAGAGGTCGCAAGTTCGTAACTTACAGGTTGGAAGCGGCGAGCTAGGCGTGCGTTACGGATGCTAGCTCGACCACCTTCATCGCCCCTTGCCAGCGTGGGGTTTCGTCCTTGTGTTGCTGTAAAAAAGGGCCTCTGAAGTGGTTTTCAGGGCCAAGAGTCGTCTGTAGGGCGAATTTTGGTCATTTCGACTGAACATGGCCGAAAGGCCTGATTTGGATGGCTTTTTCCTCATCCTGGTCAGGTCTCATCCAACGCACACAGCAAATGAAACGAGAAGGATCGGTGCTTTTAAAAAAGAAAAAAAAGCGAACAAGGGTTGCAACACGAGGACTTCCCAGGAGGTCTCCCATCCTAGTACTACTCTCGCCCAAGCACGCTCAACTGCGGAGTTCTGATGGGATCCGGTGCATTGGTGCAGGTCTGATCGCCCCCACTGGAAATTTGCGGAACAAATTTTTTATAGAGCGCACGCGGCTGCCGAGTCGCACATACAGTGCGCCAAATCTAAAGAGGTCGCAAGTTCGCAACTTACAGCTCGGAAGCGGCGAGCTAAGAGTGCGTTACGGACGGTCGCTCGACCCCCTTCATCGCCCCGTGCAAGCAGGGGCTTTCGTCTATGTGTTGCAGCAAAATGGGGCCTCTAATGTGGTTTTCAGTGCCAAGAGGCGTCCGTTGGGGAATTTCGGAAATTTCGAGTGAACAAGGGCGGAAGGTCGGACTTGGATGCTTTTTCCTCGTCCTGGTCAGTTCTAATCAGACGGCCACAGCAAATGAAACGAGAAGGATCGGTGCTTTTAAGAAAGCAAAAAACAACGAAAAAGGGGTGCAACACCAGGACTTCCCAAGAGGTCACCCATCCTAGTACTACTCTCGCCCAAGTACGCTTAACTGCGGAGTAATGATGGGATCCGGTGCATTAACGCTGGTATGATCGCACCCATTGGATCCTTGCGGAACAAATGTTTCATTGAGGGTATGCGGCCGCAGAGTCGCGCATACAGCACGCCAGCTCCAAAGAGGTCGCAAGTTCGTAACTGACAGCTCGGAAGAGACGGGCTAAGCGTGCGTTACGGACGGTAGCTCGACCACCTTCATCGCCCCGTGCAAGCATGCGGTTTCATCCATGTGCTGCAGTAAAAAAGGGCCTCTGATGTGGTTTTCAGGGCCAGGAGGCGTCCGTAGGGGAATTTCGGTAATTTCGAGCGAACATGGGCGGAAGGCCTGATTTGGATGCTTCTTCCTCGTCCTGGTCAGTTCTCATCCGACGGCCACAGCAAATGAAACGAGAAAGATCGGTGCTTTTTAAGGAAGGAAAAAACAACAAAAAAGGGGTGCAACACGAGGACTTCCCAGGAGGTCACCCATCCTAGTACTACTCTCGCCCAAGCACGCTTAACTGCGGAGTTCTGATGGGATCCGGTGCATTAGTGCTGGTATGATCGCACTCATTGGATTCTTACGGAACAAATGTTTCATTGAGGGTCCGCGGCCGCAGAGTCGCGCATACAACACGCCAGCTCCAAAGAGGACGCAAGTTCGTAACAGCTTGGAAGAGGCGAGCTTAGCGCGCGTTATGGACGGCAGCTCGACCACCTTCATCGCCCCGTGCAAGCATGGGGTTTCATCCCTGTTTTGCAGCAAAAAAGGGCCTCTGATGTGGTTTTCAGGGCCAGGAGGCTTCCGTAAGGGAATTTCGGTAATTTCGAGTGAACAAGGCCGGAAGGTCGGACTTGGATGCATTTCCTCGTCCTGGTCAGTTCTTATCCGACGGACACAGCAAATGAAACGAGAAGGATCGGTGCTTTTAAGAAAGTAAAAAACAACGAAAAAGGGGTGCAATACGGGGACTTCCCAGGAGGTCACCCATCCTAGTACTACTCTCGCCCACGCACGCTTAATTGCGGAGTTCTGATGGGATCCGGAGCATTAGTGCTGGTATGATCACACCATTGGATTCTTGCGTAACAAATGTTTCATTGAGTCTACGCGGCTGCCGAGTCCCGCATGCAGCGTGCCAAATCTAAAGAGGTCGCAAGTTCGTAACTGACAGCTCGGAAGCGGCGAGCTATGCGTGCGTTACGGATGGTAGCTCGACCACCTTCATCCCCCCTTGCCAGCGTGGGGTTTCGTCCTTGTGTTGCTGTAAAAAAGGGCCGCTGAAGTGGTTTTCAGGGCCAAGAGTCGTCTGTAGGGGAATTTTGGTCATTTCGACTGAACATGGCCGAAAGGCCTGATTTGGATGGCTTTTTCCTCATCCTGGTCCGGTCTCATCCCACGCCCACAGCAAATGAAACAAGAAGGATCGGTGCATTTGTGCTGGTATGATCGCACCCATTGGATTCTTGCGGAACAAATGTTTCACTGAGGGTACGCGGCCGCAGAGTCGCGCATACAGCACGCCAGCTCCAAAGAGGTCGCAAGTTCGTCACTGACAGCTCAGAAGAGGCGAGCTAAGCGTGCGTTACGGACGGTAGCTCAACCCCCTCCATCGCCCCGTGCAAGCATGGGCTTTCGTCCGTGTGTTGCAGTAAAATGGGGCCCCCAATGTGGTTTTCAGGACAAGGAGGCGTCCGTAGGGGAATTTCGGTCATTTCGAGCGAACATGGGCGGAGGGACTGATTTAGATTCTTTTTCCTCGTCCTGGTCAGTTCTCATCCGAAGGCAACAGCAACTAAAACCAGAAAGATCGGTGCTTTTAAGAAAGCAAAAAACATCGAAAAAGGGGTACAACACGAGTACTTCCCAGGAGGTCGCCCGTCCTAGTACTGCTGTCGCCCAAGCGCGCTTAACTGCGGAGTACTGATGGGATCAGATGCATTAGTGCTGGCATGATCGCACCCGCTGGATCCTTGCGGAACAAATGTTTTATTGATTGTACGCGGCCGCTAAGTCGCGCATATCGCACGCCAGCTTTTTCCTCGTCCAGGTCAAGTCTCATCCGACGCTCGCAGCAAATGAAACGAGAACGATCGATGCTTTTAAAAAAGAAAAAAAAGCGAAAATGGGGTGCAAGACGAGGACTTCCCAGGAGGTCGCCCATCCTAGTACCACTCTCGCCCAAGCACGCTTCACTGCGGAGTTCTGATGGGATCCGGTGCATTGGTGCTGGTTTGATCGCACCCATTGGATTTTTGCGGAACAAATCTTTTATAGAGCGTACGCGGCTGCCGAGTCGCACATACAGCTCGCCAAATCTAAAGAGGTTGCAAGTTCGCAACTGACAGCTCGGAAGCGGTGAGCTAAGAGTGCGTTACGGACGGTAGCTCGACCCCCTTCATCGCCCCGTGCAAGCATGGGCTTTCGTCCGTGTGTTGCAGTAAAATGGGGCCTCTATTGTGGTTTTCAGGGCCAGGAGGCGTCTGTGGGGGAATTTCGGAAATTTCGAGTGAACAAGGCCGGAAGGTCGGACTTGGATGCTTTTTCCTCGTCCTGGTCAGTTCTGATCCGACGGACACAGCAAATGAAACGAGAAGGATCGGGGCTTTTAAGAAAGTAAAAAACAACGAAAAGGGGTGCAACACGGGGACTTCCCAGGAGGTCACCCATTCTAGTACTACTCTCGCCCAAGCACGCTTAACTGCGAAGTTCTGATGGGATCCGGTGCATTAGTGCTGGTATGATCACACCATTGGATTCCTGCGGAACAAATGTTTGATTGAGTCTACGCGGCTGCCGAGTCCCGCATGCAGCGCGCCAAATCTAAAGAGGTCGCAAGTTCGTAACTGACAGCTTGGAAGCGGCGAGCTATGCGTGCGTTACGGATGGTAGCTCGACCACCTTCATGCCCCCTTGCCAGCGTGGGGTTTCGTCCTTGTGTTGCTGTCAAAAAGGGCCGCTGAAGTGGTTTTCAGGGCCAAGAGTCGTCCGTAGGGGAATTTTGGTCATTTCGACTGAACATGGCCGAAAGGCCTGATTTGGATGGCTTTTTCCTCATCCTGGTCCGGTCTCATCCCACGCCCACAGCAAATGAAACGAGAAGGATCGGTGCATTTGTGCTGGTATGATCGCCCACCCATTGGATTCTTGAGACGAAACAAATGTTTCACTGAGGGTACGCGGCCCGCAGAGTCGCGCATACAGCACGCCAGCTCCAAAGAGGTCGCAGTTCGTCACTGACAGCTCAGAAGAGGCGAGCTAAGCGTGCGTTACGGACGGTTAGCTCGACCACCTTCATCGCCGTGCAAGCATGGGGTTTCGTCCGTGTGTTGAAGTAAAAAAGGGCCTCTGATGTGGTTTTCAGGGCCAGGAGGCGTCCGTAGGGGAATTTGGGTAATTTCCGGTGAACATGGGCGGAAGGCGTGATTTGGATGCTTTTTCCTCGTCCTGGTCAGTTCTCATCCGACGGCCACAGCAAATGAAACGAGAAAGATCGGTGCTTTTTAAGGGGTGCAACACGAGGACTTCCCAGGAGGTCACCTATCCCAGTACTACTTTCGCCCAAGCACGCTTAACTGCGGAGTTCTGATGGGATCCGGTGCATTAGTGCTGGTTTGATCACGCCCACTGGATTCTTGCGGAACAAATCTTTTATAGAGTGTATGCGGCTACCGAGTTGCACAAACAGCGCGCCAAATCTAAAGAGGTCGCAAGTTCGCAACTGACAGCTCGAAAGCGGCGAGCTAAGCGTGCATTACGGACGGCAGCTAGACCACCTTCGTCGCCCCGTGCAAGCATGGGGTTTCGTCCATGTGTTGCAGTAAAAAATGGCCACTACTGTGGTTTTCAGGGTCAGGAGGCGTCCGTAGGGGAATTTTAGTACTTTCGAGTGAACATGGGCGCAAGGCTTGACTTGGATGCTTTTTCCTCGTCCTGGTCAGTTCTCATCCGACGGCCACAGCAAATGAAACGAGAAGGATAGGTGCTTTTAGGAAAGTAAAAAGCAACGAAAAGGGGTGCAACAGGAGGACTTCCCAGGAGGTCACCCATCCTAGTACTACTCTCGCCCAAGCACGCTTAACTGCGGAGTTCTGATGGGATTCGGTGCATTAGTGCTGGTATGATCACAACCGTTAGATTCTTGCGGAACAAATCTTTTATAGAGTGTACGCGGCTACCAAGTGGCACAAACGGCGCGCCAAATCTAAAGAGGTCGCAAGTTCGCAACTGACAGCTCGGAAGCGGCGAGCTAAGCGCGCGTTACGGACGATAGCTCGACCACCTTCGTCGCCCCGTGCAAGCATGGGGTTTCGTCCGTGTGTTGCAGTAAAAAGGGCCACTGATGTGGTTTTCAGGAACAGGAGGCGTCCGCAGGGGAATTTCGAAAATTTCGAGTGAACAAGGCCGGAAGGCCTGATTTGGATGCTTTTTCCTCGTCCTGGTCAGGACTCATCTGATGCCCACAGCAAATGAAACTAGAAGGTTCAGTGCTTTTAAAAAAGGGGAAAAAAAAAGAAAAAGGGTGCAACACGAGGACTTTCCAGGAGGTCACCCATCCTAGAACGACTCTCGCCCTGGCCCGCTTAACTGCGGAGTTCTTATGGGATCCGGTGCGCTACTGCTGGTATGATCGCACCCATTGGATTCTTGCGGAACAAATCTTTTATAGAGTGTACGCGGCTGCCGACTCGCGCATACAGCGCGCCAAATCTAAAGAGGTCGCAAGTTCGTAACTGACAGAGCGCAATCGGCGAGGTAAGCGTGCGTTACGGACGGTAGCTTGACCACCTTCATCGCCCCGTGCAAGCATGGGGTTTCGTCCGTGTGTTGAAGTAAAAAAGGGCCTCTGATGTGGTTTTCAGGGCCAGGAGGCGTCTGTAGGGGAATTTCGGTAATTTCGAGTGAACATGGGCGGAAGGCCTGATTTGGATGCTGTTTCCTCGTCCTGGTCAGTTCTCATCCGACGGCCACAGCAAATGAAACGAGAAAGATCGGTGCTTTTTAAGGAAGAAAAAAACAACGAAAAAGGGGTGCAACACGAGGACTTCCCCAGAGGTCACCCATCCCAGTACTACTCTCGCCCAAGCACGCTTAACTGCGGAGTTCTGATGGGATCCGGTGCATTAGTGCTGGTATGATCGCACCCACTGGATTCTTGCGGAACAAATCTTTTATAGAGTGTATGCGGCTACCGAATCGCACAAACAGTGCGCCAAATCTAAGGAGGTCGCAACTGACAGCTCGGAAGCAGCGAGCTAAGCGTGCGTTACGGACGGTAGCTCGACCATCTTCATCGCCCCGTGCAAGCATGGGGTTTCGTCCGTGTGTTGCAGTAAAAAACGGCCACTGATGTGGTTTTCAGGGTCAGGAGCCGTGCGTAGGGGAATTTCAGTACTTTCGAGTGAACATGGTCGCAAGGCTTGACTTGGATGCTTTTTCCTCGTCCTGGTCAGTTCTCATCCGACGGCCACAGCAAATGAAACGAGAAGGATCGGTGCTTTTAAGAAAGTAAAAAGCAACGAAAAGGGGTGCAACAGGAGGACTTCCCAGGAGGTCACCCATCCTAGTACTACTCTCGCCCAAGCGCGCTTAACTGCGGAGTTCTGATGGGATCCGGTGCATTAGTGCTGGCATGATCGCACCCATTGGATTCTTGCGGAACAAATGTTTCATTGAGGGAACGCGGCCGCAGAGTTGCGCATACAGCACGCCAGCTCCAAAGAGGTCGCAAGTTCGTAACTGACAGCTCGGAAGAGGCGAGCTAAGTGTGCGTTACGGACGGTAGCTCGACCACCTTCATCGCCCCGTGCAAGCATGGGGTTTCGTCCGTGTGTTGCAGTAAAAAAGGGCCTCTGATGTGGTTTTCAGGGCCAGGAGGCGTCCGTAGGGGAATTTCGGTAATTTCGAGTGAACATGGCCGGAGGGCCTGATTTGGATTCTTTTTCCTCATCCTGGTCAGTTCTCATCCGACGGCAACAGCAAATGAAACGAGAAAGATCGGTGCTTTTTAGACAGAAAAAACAACAAAAAAGGGGTGCAACACGAGGACTTCCGAGGAGGTCACCCATCCTAGTACTGCTCTCGCCCAAGCATGCTTAACTGCGGAGTACTGATGGGATCCGACGCATTAGTGCTGGCATGATCGCACCCACTGGATCCTTGCGGAACTAAAGTTTCATTGAGTGTACGCGGCCGCTAAGTCGCACTTATCGCACGCCAGCTCTATAGAGGACGCAGATTCATGACTTACCGCTCGGAAGCGGCGAGCTAAGCGTGTGTTACAGATGGCAGCACGACCACCTTCATCGCCCCTTGCCAGCGTGGGGTTTCGTCCTGGTGTTGCTGCGAGAAAGGGCCTTTGAAGTGGTTTTCAAGGCTAAGAGTCGTCCGTAGGGGAATTTTGGTCATTTCGACAGAACATGGCTGAAAGGCCTAATTTGGATGCTTTTTCCTCGTCCAGGTCAGGTCTCATCTGACGGCCACAGCAAATGAAACGAGAAGGATCGGTGCTTTTAAAAAAGAAAAAAAAAACGAGAAAGGGTGCAGGACGAGGGCTTCTCAAGAGGTCACCCATCCTAGTACCACTCTCGCCCAAGGACGCTTAACTGCGGAGTTCTGATGGGATCCGGTACACTGGTGCTGGTTTGATCGCACCCATTGGATTTTTGCAGAACAAATCTTTTATAGAGCGTACGCGGCTGCCGAGTCGCACATACAGCACGCCAAATCTAAAGAGGTCGCAAGTTCGCAACTGACAACTCGGAAGCGGTGAGCTAAGAGTGCGTTACGGACGGTAGCTCGACCCTCTTCATCACCCCGTGCAAGCATGGGCTTTCGTCCGTGTGTTGCAGTAAAATAGGGCCTCTATTGTGGTTTTCAGGGTCAGGAGGCGTCCGTAGGGGAATTTCGGAAATTTCGGGAGAACAAGGGCGGAAGGTGGGACTTGGATGCTTTTTCCTCGTCCTGGTCAGTTCTTATCCGACGGTCACAGCAAATGAAACGAGGAGGATCGGTTCTTTTAAGAAAGTAAAAAGCAATCAAAAAGGGGTGCAACACGAGGACTTCCCACGAAGTCACCCATCCTAGTACTACTCTCGCCCAAGCACGCTTAACTGCGGAGTTCTGATGGGATCCGGTGCATTAGTGCTCGTATGATCGCACCATTGGATTCTTGCGGAACAAATGTTTCATTGAGTCTACGCGGCTGCCGAGTCCCGCATGCAGCGCGCAAAATCTGATGAGGTCGCAAGTTCGTAACTGACAGCTCGGAAGCGGCGAGCTATGCGTGCGTTACGGATGGTAGCTCAACCACCTTCATCGCCCCCTGCCAGCATGGGGTTTCGTCCTTGCGTTGCCGTAAAAAAGGGCCTTTGAAGTGGTTTTCAGGGCCAAGAGTCGTCCGAAGGGGAATTTTGATCATTTCGACTGAACATGGGCGAAAGGCCTGATTTGGATGTTTTTTCCTCGTCCTGGTCAGGTCTCATCCGACGCCCACAGCAAATGAAACGAGAAGGATCAGTGCTTTTAAAAAAGGGAAAAAAAAGAAAAAGGGGTGCAACATGAGCGCTTCCCAGGAGGTCACCCATCCTACTACTACTCTTGCCCAAGCACGCTTAACTTCAGAGTTCTGATGGGAGCTGCTGCATTAGTGCCGATATGATCGCAGCCATTGCATTCTTTTGGAACAAATGTTTCATTGAGTCTAGGCGGCCGCTGAGTAGCGCATAATGCATGCCTGCTCTAAAGAGGTCGCAAGTTCGTAACTCACAGCTCGGAAGCGGTGAGCTAGGCGCGCGTTACGAATCGTAGCTCGACCACCTTCATCGCCCCTTGCCGACGTGGGGTTTCGTCCTTGTGTTGCTGTAAAAAAGGGCCTCTGAAGTGGTTTTCAGGGCCAAGAGTCGTCCGTAGGGGAATTTTGGTCATTTCGACTGAGCATGGCCGAAAGGCCTCATTTGAATGCTTTTTCCTCATCCTGGTCCGATCTCATCCGACGCCCACAGCAAATGAAATGAGGAGGATCGTTGCTTTTAAAAAAACCAAAAAAAAAACGAAAAAGGGGGGCAATACGAGGACTCCCCAGGAGGTCACCGATCCTAGCACAACTTTCGTCCAAGCACGCTTAACTGCGTAGTTCTGATGGGATCCGGGTGCATTGGTGCTGGTATAATCGCTCCCATTGGATTCTTGCGGAACAAATCTTTTATAGAGTGTACGCGGCTGCCGAGTCGCACATACAGCGCGCCAAATCTAAAGAGATCGCAAGTTCGCAACTGACAGCTCGGAAGCGGCGAGCAAAGAGTGCGTTACGGACGATAGCTCGACCACCTTCGTCGCCCCGTGCAACCATGGGGTTTCGTCCGTGTGTTGCAGTAAAAAGGGGCCTCTTATGTGGTTTTCAGCGCCAGGAGCCGTCCGCAGAGGAATTTCGGAAATTTCGAGCGAACAAGGCCGGAAGGCCTGATTTGGATGCTTTTTCCTCGTCCTGATCAGTTCTCATCCGACGGCCACAGCAAATGAAACGAGAAAGATCAGTGCTTTTAAGAAAGGAAAAAACAACGAAAAAGGGGTGCAACACGAGAACTTCCCAAGTGGTCACCCATCCTAATACTACTCTCGCCCAAGAACGCTTAACTGCGGAGTTCTGATGGGATCTGGTGCATTAGTGCTGATATGATCGCACCCATTGGATTCTTGCGGAGCAATTGTTTCATTGAGGTACGCGGCCGCTCAGTCGTGCATACAGCACGCCAGCTTCAAATAGGTCGCAAGTTCGTAACTGATAGCTCGGAAGCGGTGGGCTAAGCGTGCGTTACGGACGATAGCTCGACCACCTTCATCACCCCTTGCCAGCGTGGGGTTTCGTCCTTGTGTTGCTGTAAAAAAGGGCCTTTGAAGTGGTTTTCAGGGCCAAGAGTCGTCCGTAGGGGAATTTTGGTCATTTCGACTGAACATGGCCGAAAGACCTGATTTGGATGCTTTTTTCTCATCCTGTTCAGGTCTCATCCGACGCCCACAGCAAATGAAACGAGAAGGATCGGTGCTTTTAAAAAAAAAAAAAAAATGAAAAAGGGGTGCAACATGAGGACTGCCCAGGAGGTCACCCATCCTAGTACTACTCTCGCCCAAGCGCGCTTAACTGCAGAGTTCTGATGGGATCCGGTGCATTAGTGCTGGTATGATCGCACCCGTTGGATTCTTGCAGAACAAATATTTCATTGAGTCTACGTCACTGTCGAGTCGCGCATAAGAGGTCGCAGGTTTGTAACTGACATGTCGGAAGCGGCGAGCTAGGCGTGCGTTACGGATGGTAGCTCGACCACCTTCATCGCCCCTTGCCAGCGTGGGGTTTCGTCCTTGTGTTGCTGTAAAAAAGGGCCCCTGAAGTGGTTTTTAGGGCCCAGAGTCGTCCATAGGGGAATTTTGGTAGGCCTGAATAGGATGCTTTTTCCTCGTCCTGGCCAAGTGTCATCCGACGCCCACAGCAAATGAAACGAGAAGGATCAGTGTTTTTTAAAAAGGAAAAAAACGAACAAGGGCTGCAACACGAGGACTTCCCAAGAGGTCACCCATCCTAG
Source organism: Carnegiea gigantea (assembly GCA_029747015.1). Classification (NCBI taxonomy): domain Eukaryota; kingdom Viridiplantae; phylum Streptophyta; class Magnoliopsida; order Caryophyllales; family Cactaceae; genus Carnegiea; species Carnegiea gigantea. The sequence goes on from JAKOGI010001302.1 coordinate 216,096, forward strand.
TGCTACTCTCGCCCAAGCACGCTTAGCTGCGAAGTTCTGATGGGATCCGGTGCATTGGTGCTGGTTTGATCGTACCCGTTGGGTTTTTGCGGAACAAATCTTTTATAGAGCGTACGCGGCTGCCGAGTCGCACATACAGCGCGCCAAATCTAAAGAGGTCGCAAGTTCGCAACTTACAGCTCGGAAGCGGCGAGTTAAGAGTGCGTTACGGACGGTCGCTCGACCCCTTCATCGCCCCGTGCAAGCATGGGCTTTTGTCCGTGTGTTGCAGTAAAATGGGGCCTCTAATGTGGTTTTCAGGGCCAGGAGGCGTCCGTTGGGGAATTTCGGAAATTTCAAGTGAACAAGGGCGGAAGGTCGGACTTGGATGCTTTTTCCTCGTCCTGGTCAGTTCTCATCAGACGGCCACAGCAAATAAAACGAGAAGGATCGGTGCTTTTAAGAAAGTAAAAAGCAACGAAAAAGGGGTGCAACACGAGGACTTCCCAGGAGGTCACCCATCCTAGTACCACTCTCGCCCAAGCACGCTTAACTGTGGAGTTCTGATGGGATCCAGTGCATTAGTGCTGGTATGATCGCACCCATAGGAATCTTGCGGAACAAATGTTTCATTGAGGGAACACGGCCGCAGAGTCGCGCATTGAGCTCGCCAGCTCCAAAGAGGTAGCAAATTCGTAACTGACAGCTCGAAAGAGGCGAGCTAAGCATGCGTTACGGACGGTAGCTCGACCACATTCATCGCCCCGTTCAAGCATGGGGTTTCGTCCGTTTGTTGCAGTGAAAAAGTGTCTCTGATGTGATTTTCAGGACTAGGAGGCGTCCGTAGGGGAATTTCGGTCATTTCGAGTGAACATGGGCGGAGGGCCTGATTTGGATTCTTTTTCCTCATCTTGGTCAGTTCTCATCCGAAGGCAACAGCAAATGAAACGAGAAAGATCGGTGCTTTTTAGAAAGAAAAAACGACGAAAAAGGGGTGCAACACGAGGACTTCCCAGGAGGTCACCCATCCTAGTACTACTCTCGCTTAAGAACGCTTAACTGCGGAGTTCTGATGGGATCCGGTGCATTAGTGCTGGTATGATCGCACCCATTGAATTCTTGTCAAACAAATGTTTCATTGAGGGCACGCGTCCGCAGAGTCGCGCATACAGCATGCCAGCTCCAAAGAGGTCGCAAGTTCGTAACTTACAGCTCGGAAGCGGCAAGCTAAGAGTGCGTTACGGACGGTCGCTCGACCCCCTTCATCGCCCCGTGCAAACATGGGCTTTCGTCTGGGTGTTGCAGTAAAATGGGGCCTCTAATGTGGTTTTCAGGGCCAGGAGGCGTCCGTTGGGGAATTTTAGAAATTTCGAGTGAACAAGGGCGGAAGGTCGGACTTGGATGCTTTTTCCTCGTCCTAGTCAGTTCTCACCAGACAGCCACAGCAAATGAAACGAAAAGGATCGGCGCTTTTAAGAAAGTAAAAAGTAACGAAAAAGGGGTGCAACACGAGGACTTCCCAGGAGGTCACCCATCCTAATACTACTCTCGCCCTGGCCCGCTTAACTGCGAAATTCTGATGGGATCCTGTGCACTAGTGGTGGTATGATCGCACCCATTGGATTCTTGCGGAACAAATGTTTCATTGAGGGTGCGCGGCCGCAGAGTCGCGCATACAGCACGCCAGCTCCAAAGAGGTCGCAAGTTCGTAACTGACAGCTCGAAAGAGGCGAGCTAAGCGTGCGTTACGGACGGTAGCTCGACCACCTTCATCGCCCCGTGCAAGCATGGGGTTTCATCCATGTGTTGCAGTAAAAAAGGGCCTCTGATGTGGTTTTCAAGGCCAGGAGGCGTCCGTAGGGGAATTTTGGTAATTTTGAGCGAACATGGGCGGATGGCCTGATTTGGATGCTTTTTTCTCGTCCTGGTCAGTTCTCGTCCAACGGCCACAGCAAATGAAACGAGAAAGATTGTTGCTTTTTTAAGGAAGAAAAAAACAACAAAGAAGGGGCGCAACACGAGGACTTCCCAGGAGGTCACCCATCCTAGTACTGCTCTCGCCCAAGCACGCTTAACTGCGGAGGTCTGATGGGATCCGGTGCATTAGTGCTGGTATCATCGCACCCATTGGATTCTTGCGGAACAGATGTTTCATTGAGGGAACGCGGCCGCAGAGTTGCGCATACAGCACGCCAGCTCCAAAGAGGTCGCAAGTTCGTAACTGACAGCTCGGAAGAGGCGAGCTAAGCGTGCGGTGCGGACGGCAGCTTGACCACATTCACCGCCCCATGCATGCATGGGGTTTCGTCCGTGCGTTGCAGCGAAAAAAAGCCTCTGATGTGGTTTTCAGGACCAGGAGGCGTCCGTAGGGGAATTTCGGTCATTTCGAGTGAACATGGGCGGAGGGCCTGATTCGGATTCTTTTTCCTCGTCCTGCTCAGTCCTCATCCGAAGGCAACAGCGAATGAAACGAGAAAGATCGGTGTTTTTAGAAAGAAAAAACGACGAAAAAGGGTTTCAACACGAGGACTTCCTAGGAGGTCACCCATCCTGGTACTACTGTCGCCCAAGCACGCTGAACTGCGGAGTTCTGATGGGATCCGGTGCATTAGTGCTGTTATGATCGCACCCATTGGATTCTGGTGGAACAAATGTTTCATTGAGGGTGCACGGCCGCAGACTCGCGCATACGGCACGCCAGCTCCAAAGCGGCCGCAAGTTCGTAACTGACAGCTCGGAAGAGGCGAGCTAAGCGTGCGTTACGGACGGTAGCTTGACCACATTCACCGCCCCGCGCATGCATGGGGTTTCGTCCATGTCTTGCAGTGAAAAAGGGCCTCTGATGTGGTTTTCAGGACCAGGAGGCGTCTGTAGGGGAATTTCAGTCATTTCGAGTGAACATGGGTGGAGGGCCTGATTTAGATTCTTTTTCCTCGTCCTGGTCAGTTCTCATCCGAATGCAACCGCAAATGAAACGAGAAAGATCGGTCCTTTTTAGGAAGAAAAAACGACGAAAAAGGGGTGCAACTTGAGGACTTCCCAGGAGGCTACCCATCCTGGTACTACTCTCGCCCAAGCGCGCTTAACTGCGGAGTTCTGATGAGATCCGGTGCATTAGTGCTGGTATGATCGCACCCATTGGATTCTTGCGGAACAAATGTTTCATTGAGGGTGCGCGGCCGCAGAGTCGCGCATACAGCACGCCAGCTCCAAAGAGGTCGCAAGTTCGTAACTGACAGCTCGGAAGCGGCGAGTTAAGAGTGCGTTACGGACGGTCGCTCGACCCCCTTCATCGCCCCATGCAAGCATGGGCTTTCGTCCGTGTGTTGCAGTAAAATGGGGCCTCTAATGTGGTTTTCAGGGCCAGGAGGCGTCCGTTGGGGAATTTCGGAAATTTCGAGTGAACAAGGGCGGAAGGTCGGACTTGGATGCTTCTTCCTCGTCCTGGTCAGTTCTCATCGGACGGCCACAACAAATGAAACGAGAAGGATCAGCGCTTTTAAGAAAGTAAAAAGCAACGAAAAAGTGGTGCACCACGAGGACTTCCCAGGAGGTCACCCATCCTAGTACTACTTTCGCCCAAGCAGGCTTAACTGCGGAGTTCTGATGGGATCCGGTGGATCAGTGCTGGTATGATCGCACCCATTAGATTCTTGCGGAACAAATGTTTCATTGAGGGAACGCGGCCGCGGAGTCGCGTATACAGCACGCCAGCTCCAAAGAGGTCGCAAGTTCGTAACTGACAGCTCGGACGAGGCGAGCTAAGCGTGCGTTACGGACGGTAGCTTGTCCACAATCACCGCCCCGGGCATGCATGGGGTTTCGTCCGTGTGTTGCAGTGAAAAAGGGCCTCTGATGTGGTTTTCAGGACCAGGAGGCGTCCGTAGGGGAAATTCGGTCATTTTGAGTGAACATGGGCGGAGGGCCTGATTTGGATTCTTTTTCCTCGTCCTGGTCAGTTCTCATCCGAAGGCAACAGCAAATGAAACGAGAAAGATCGGTGCTTTTTAGAAAGAAAAACGACGAAAAAGGGGTGCAACATGAGGACTTCCCAGGAGGTCACCCATCCTAGTACTACTCTCGCCCAAGCAGGCTTAACTGTGGAGTTCTGATGGGATCCGGTGCATTAGTGCTAGTACGATCGCACCCATTGGATTCTTGCGGAACAAATGTTTCATTGAGGATACGCGGCCGCAGAGTCGCGCATACAGCACGCCAGCTCCAAAGAGCTCGCAAGTTCGTAACCGACAGCTCGGAAGAGGCGAGCTAAGCGTGCGTTACGGACGGTAGCTCGACCCCCTCCATCGCCCCGTGCAATCATGGGCTTTTGTTCGTGCGTTGCAGTAAAATGGGGCCTCTCAAGTGGTTTTCAAGACTAGGAGGCGTCCGTTGGGGAATTTCGGAAATTTCGAGTGAACAAGGGCGGAAGGTCGGGCTTGGATGCTTTTTCCTCGTCCTGGTCAGCTCTCATCCGACGACCACAGCAAATGAAACGAGAAGGATCGATACTTTTAAGAGAGTAAAAAACAACGAAAAAGGGGTGCAACACGACGACTTCCCAGGAGGTCACCCATCCTAGTACTACTCTCGCCAAAGCACGCTTAACTGCGGAGTTCTGATGGGATCCGGTGCATTAGTGCTGGTATGATCGCACCCATTGGATTCTTGCGGAACAAATGTTTCATTGAGTCCACGCGGCTGCCGAGTCGCGCATGCAGCGCCCCAAATCTAAAGAGGTCGCAAGTTCGTAACTGACAGCACGGAAGCGGCGAGCTATGCGTACGTTACGGATGGTAGCTCGACCACCTTCATCGCCCCTTGCCAGCGTGGGGTTTCGTCCCTGTGTTGCTGTAAAAAAGGGCCTCTGAAGTGGTTTTTAGGGCCAAGAGTCGTCCGTAGGGGAATTTTGGTCATTTCGACTGAACATGGATGAAAGGCCTGATTTCGATGCTTTTTCCTCATCCTGGCCAGGTCTCATCTGACGCCCACAGCAAATTAAATGAGAAGGATCAGTGTTTTTCAAAAAGGAAAAAAACGAAAAAGGGGTTCAACACGAGCGCTTCCCAGGAGGTCACCCATCCTACTACTACTCATGCGCAAGCACGCTTAACTGCGTAGTTCTGAAGGGATCCGCTGCATTAGTGCTGATATGATCGCAGCCATTGGATTCTTGCGGAACAAATGTTTCGTTGAGGGTACGCGGCCGCTGAGTCGCGTTTAATGCACGCCGGCTCTAAAGAGGTCGCAAGTTCGTAAATTACAGGTCGGAAGCGGCGAGCTATGCGTGCGTTACGGATGGTAGCTCGACCACCTTCATCCCCCCTTGCCAGCGTGGGGTTTCATCCGTGTGTTGCTGTAAAAAAGGGCCTCTGAAGTGGTTTTCACGGCCAAGAGTCGTCTGTAGGGCGAATTTTGGTCATTTCGACCGAACATGGCCGAAAGGCCTGATTTGGATGGCTTTTTCCTCATCCTGGTCAGGTCTCATCCAACGCCCACAGCAAATGAAACGAGAAGGATCGGTGCTTTTAAAAAAGAAAAAAAAACGAACAAGGGTTGCAACACGAGGACTTCCCTGGAGGTCACCCATTCTAGTACTACTCTCGCCCAAGCACGCTTAACTGCGGAGTTCTGATGGGATCCGGTGCATTGGTGCAGGTCTGATCGCCCCCATTGGACATTTGCGAAACAAATTTTTTATAGAGCACATGCGGCTGCCGAGTCGCACATACAGTGCTCCAAATCTAAAGAGGTCGCAAGTTCGCAACTTACAGCTTGGAAGCGGCGAGCTAAGAGTGCGTTACGGACGGTCGCTCGACCCCCTTCATCGCCCCGTGCAAGCATGTGTTTTTGTCCGTGTGTTGCAGCAAAATGGGGCCTCTAATGTGGTTTTCAGGGCCAGGAGGCGTCCATTGGAAAATTTCGGAAATTTCGAGTGAACAAGGGCGGAAGGTCGGACTTGGATGCTTTTTCCTCGTCCTGGTCAATTCTCATCAGACGGCCACAGCAAATGAAACGAGAAGGATCGGTGCTTTTAAGAAAGTAAAAAACAACGAAAAAGGGCTGCAACACGAGGACTTCCCAGGAGGTCACCCATCCCAGTACTACTCCCGCCCAAGCACGCTTAACTGCGGAGTTCTGATGGGATCCGGTGCATTAGTGTTGTTATGATCGCACCCATTGGATTCTTGCGGAACAAATGTTTCAATGAGGGAACGCGGCCGCCGTGTCGCGCATACAGCACGCCAGCTCCAAAGAGGTCGCAAGTTCGTAACTGACAGCTCGGAAGAGGCGAGCTAAGCGTGCGTTACGGACGGTGGCTCTACCACCTTCATCGCCCCGTGCAAGCATGGGGTTTCATTTGTGTGTTGCAGTTGAAACGGGCCTCTGATGTGGTTTTTAGGGCCATGAGGCGTCCGTAGGGGAATTTCCGTAATTTCGAGCGAACATGGGCGGAGGGCCTGATTTGGATGCTTTTTCCTCGTCCTGGTCAGTTCTCATCCGACGGCTACAGCAAATGAAACAAGAAAGATCGGTGCTTTTTAAGGAAGAAAAAAACAACAAAAAAGGGGCGCAACACGAGGACTTCCCAGGAGGTCACCCATCCCAGTACTACTCTCGCCCAAGCACGCTTAACTGCGGAGTTCTGACGGCATCCGGTGCATTAGTGCTAGTATGATCGCGCCCGTTGGATTCTTGCGCAACAAATGTTTCATTGATACGCGACCGCAGAGTCGCGCATACAGCACGCCAGCTCCAAAGAGGTCGCAAGTTCGTAACAGACAGCTCGGAAGAGGCGAGCTTAGCGTGCGTTATGGACGGCAGCTCGACCACCTTCATCGCCCCGTGCAAGCATGGGGTTTCATCCGTGTGTTGCAGCAAAAAAGGGCCTCTGATGTGGTTTTCAGGGCCCGGAGGCGTCCGTAATGGAATTTCGGTAATTTCGAGTGAACATGGGCGGAGGGCCTGATTCGGATTCTTTTTCCTCGTCCTGGTCAGTTCTCTTCCGAAGGCAACAGCATATGAAACCAGAAAGATCGGTGCTTTTTAGAAAGAAAAAGCGACGAAAAAGGGGTGCAACACGAGGACTTCCCAGGAGGTCACCCATCCTAGTACTACTCTCGCCCAAGCACGCTTAACTGCAGAGTTCTGATGGGATCCGGTGCATTAGGGCTGGGATGATCGCACCCATTGGATTCCTGCGGAGCAAATGTTTCATTAAGGTACGCGGCCGCTCAGTCGCGCATACAGCACGCCAACTCCAAATAGGTCGCAAGTTCATAACTTATAGCTCGGAAGCTGCGGGCTCAGCGTGCGTTACGGACGGTAGCTCGACCACCTTCATCGCCCCCGGCAAGCAAGGGTTTCGTCCGTGTGCTGCAGTAAAAAAGGGCCTCTGAAGTGGTTTTCACGGCCAAGAGCCGGCCGTAGGGGAATTTTGGTCATTTGGACTGAGCATGGCCGAAAGGCCTGATTTGGATGCTTTTTCCTCGTCCTGGTCAGGACTCATCTGATGCCCACACCAAATGAAACTAGAAGGTTCAGTGCTTTTAAAAAAGGAAAAAAAAAAGAAAAAGGGGTGCAACACGAGGACTTTCCAGGAGGTCACCCATCCTAGAACGACTCTCGCCCTGGCCCGCTTAACTGCGGAGTTCTGATGGGATCCGGTGCATTAGTGCTGGTATGATCGCACCCATTGGATTCTTGCGAAACAAATGTTTCATTGAGGGTACGCGGCCGCAGAGTCGTGCATACAGCACGCCAGCTCCAAAGGGGACGCAAGTTCGTAACTGACAGCTCGGAAGAGGCGAGCTTAGCGTGCGTTATGGACGGCAGCTCGACCACCTTCATCGCCCCGTGCAAGCATGGGGTTTCGTCCGTGTGTTGCAGCAAAAAAGGGCCTCTGATGTGGTTTTCAGCACCAGGAGGCGTCCGTAGGGGAATTTCGGTAATTTCGAGTGAACATGGGCGGAGGGCCTGATTTGGATTCTTTTCCCTCGTCCTGGTCAGTTCTCATCCGACGGCCACAGCAAATGAAACGAGAAAGATCAGTGCTTTTTAAGGAAGAAAAAAATAACGAAATAGGGGTGCAACACGAGGGCTTCCCAGGAGGTCACCTATCCCAGTACTACTCTCGCCCAAGCACGCTTAACTGCGGAGTTCTGATGGGATCCGGTGCATTAGTGCTGGTATGATCGCGCCCACTGGATTCTTGCGGAACAAATCTTTTATAGAGAGTATGCGGCTACCGAGTTGCACAAACAGCGCGCTAAATCTAAAGAGGTCGCAAGTTCGCAATTGACAGCTCAGAAGCGGCGAGCTAAGCGTGCGTTACGGACGGTAGCTCGACCACCTTCATCGCCCCGTGCAAGCATGGGGTTTCATCCGTGTGTTGCAGTAAAAAAGGGCCACTGATGTGGTTTTCAGGGTCAGGAGGCGTCCGTAGGGGAATTTCGGTACTTTCGAGTGAACATGGGCGCAAGGCTTGACTTGGATGCTTTTTCCTCGTCCTGGTCAGTTCTCATCCGACGGCCACAGCAAATGAAACGAGAAGGATCGGTGCTTTTAAGAAAGTAAAAAGCAACGAAAAGGGGTGCAACGGGAGGACTTCCCAGGAGGTCACCCATCCTAGTACTACTCTCACCCAAGCGCGCTTAACTGCGGAGTTCTGATGGGATCCGGTGCGTTAGTGCTGGTATGATCGCAACGGTTGGATACTTGCGGAACAAATCTCTTATAGAGTGTACGCGACTACCAAGTCACACAAACGGCGCGCCAAATCTAAAGAGGTCGCAAGTTCGCAACTGACAGCTCGCAAGCGGCGAGCTAAGAGCGCATTACGGACGATAGCTCGACCACCTTCGTCGCCCCGTGCAAGCATGGGGTTTCGTCCGTGTGTTGCAGTAAAAAGGGCGTCTGATCTGGTTTCGGGGTCAGGAGGCGTCCGCAGGGGAATTTCGGAAATTTCGAGTGAACAAGGCCGGAAGGCCTGATTTGGATGCTTTTTCCACGTCCTGGTCAGGACTCATCTGATGCCCACAGCAAATGAAACTAGAAGGTTCAGTGCTTTTAAAAAAGGAAAAAAAAAAAAGAAAAAGGGGTGCAACACGAGGACTTCCCAGGAGGTCACCCATCCTAGAATGACTCTCGCCCTGGCCCGCTCAACTGCGGAGTTCTGATGGGATCTGGTGCATTTGTGCTGGTATGATCGCACCCATTGGATTCTTGTGGAACAAATGTTTCATTGAGGGTACGCGGCCGCAGAGTCGCGCACACAGCACGCCAGCTCCAAAGGGGACGCAAGTTCGTAACTGACAGCTCGGAGGAGGCGAGCTTAGCGCGTTATGGACGGCAGCTCGACCACCTTCATCGCCCCGTGCAAGCATGGGGTTTCGTCCGTGTGTTGCAGCAAAAAAGGGCCTCTGATGTGGTTTTCAGGGACAGGAGACGTCCGTAGGGGAATTTCGGTAATTTCGAGTGAACATGGGCGGAGTGCCTGATTTGGATTCTTTTTCCTCGTCCTGGTCAGTTCTCATCCGACGGCCACAGCAAATGAAACGAGAAAGATCGGTGCTTTTTAAGGAAGAAAAAAAATAACGAAAAAGGGGTGCAACACGAGGGCTTCCCAGGAGGTCACCTATCCCAGTACTACTCTCGCCTAAGCACGCTTAACTGCGGTGTTCTGATCGGATCCGGTGCATTAGTGCTGGTATGATCGCGCCCCCTGGATTCTTGCGGAACAAATCTTTTATAGAGCGTACGCGGCTCCCGAGTTGCACAAACAGCGCGCCAAATCTAAAGAGGTCGCAAGTCCGCAACTGACAGCTCGGAAGCGGCGAGCTAAGCGCGCGTTACGGACGATAGCTCGACCACCTTCGTCGCCCCGTGCAAGTATGGGGTTTCGTCCGTGTGTTGCAGTAAAAAGGGCCTCTGATGTGGTTTTCAGGAACAGGAGGCGTCCGCAGGGGAATTTCGGAAATTTCGAGTGAACAAGGCCGGAAGGCCTGATTTGGATGCTTTTTCCTCGTCCTAGTCAGTTCTCAGCCGATGGCCACAACAAATGAAACGAGAAGGATCGGTGCTTTTAAGAAAGAAAAAAACTACGAAAAAGGAGTGCAACACGAGGACTTCCCAGGTGGTCACCCATACTAGTACTACTCTCGCCCAAGCACGCTTAACTGCGGAGTTCTGATGGGATCCGGTGCATTAGTGCCGGTATGATCGCACCCATTGGATTCTTGCGGAGCAAATGTTTCATTGAGGTACGCGGCCGCTCAGTCGCGCATACAGCACGTCAGCTCCAAATAGGTCGCAAGTTCGTAACTGATAGCTCGGAAGCGGCGGGCTAAGCGTTCGTTACGGACGGTAGCTCGACCACCTTCATCGCCCCCTGCAAGCAAGGGGTTTCGTCCGTGTGGTGCAGTAAAAAAGGGCCTCTGAAGTGGTTTTCGGGGCCAAGAGCCGGCCGTAGGGGAATTTTGGTCATTTGGACTAAACATGGCCGAAAGGCCTGATTTGGATGCTTTTTCCTCGTCCTGGTCAGGACTCATCTGATGCCCACAGCAAATGAAACTAGAAGGTTCAGTGCTTTTAAAAAAGGGGAAAAAAAAAGAAAAAGGGTGCAACACGAGGACTTTCCAGGAGGTCACCCATCCTAGAACGACTCTCGCCCTGGCCCGCTTAACTGCGGAGTTCTGATGGGATCCGGTGCATTACTGCTGGTATGATCGCACCCATTGGATTCTTGCGTAACAAATCTTTTATAGAGTGTACGCGGCTGCCGACTCGCACATACAGCGCGCCAAATCCAAAGAGGTCGCAAGTTCGTAACTGACAGAGCGTAATCGGCGAGCTAAGCGTGCGTCACGGACGGTAGCTCGACCACCTTCATCGCCCCGTGCAAGCATGGGGTTTCGTCCGTGTGTTGAAGTAAAAAAGGGCCTCTGATGTGGTTTTCAGGGCCAGGAGGCGTCCGTAGGGGAATTTCGGTAATTTCGAGTGAACATGGGCGGAAGGCCTGATTGGGATGCTTTTTCCTCGTCCTGGTCAGTTCTCATTCGACGGCCACAGCAAATGAAACGAGAAAGATCGGTGCTTTTTAGGGAAGAAGAAAACAACGAAAAAGGGGTGCAACACGAGGACTTCCCCGGAGGTCACCCATCCGAGTACTACTCTCGCCCAAGCACGCTTAACTGCGGAGTTCTGATGGGATCCGGTGCATTAGTGCTGGTATGATCGCACCCACTGGATTCTTGCGGAACAAATCTATTATAGAGTGTATGCGGCTACCGAGTCGCACAAACAGCGCGCCAAATCTAAGGGGGTCGCAAGTTCGCAACTGACGGCTCAGAAGCAGCGAGCTAAGCGTGCGTTATGGACGGTAGCTCGACCACCTTCATCGCCCCGTGCAAGCATGGGGTTTCGTCCGTGTGTTGCAGCAAAAAACGGCCACTGCTGTGGTTTTCAGGGTCAGGAGCCGTCCGTAGGGGAATTTCAGTACTTTCGAGTGAACATGGTCGCAAGGCTTGACTTGGATGCTTTTTCCTCGTCCTGGTCAGTTCTCATCCTACGGCCACAGCAAATGAAACGAGAAGGATCGGTGCTTTTAAGAAAGTAAAAAGCAACGAAAAGGGGTGCAACAGGAGGACTTCCCAGGAGGTCACCCATCCTAGTACTACTCTCGCCCAAGCGCGCTTAACTGCGGAGTTCTGATGGGATCCGGTGCATTAGTGCTGGTATGATCGCACCCATTGGATTCTTGCGGAACAAATGTTTCATTGAGGGAACGCGGCCGCAGAGTCGCGCATACAGCACGCCAGCCCCAAAGAGGTCGCAAGTTCGTAACTGACAGCTCGGAAGAGGCGAGCTAAGCGTGTGTTACGGACGGTAGCTCAACTGCATTCATCGCCCCGTGCATGCATGGCGTTTCGTCCGTGTGTTACAGCGAAAAAGGGCCTCTGATGTGGTTTTCAGGACCAGGAGGCGTCCGTAGGGGAATTTCGGTAATTTCGAGTGAACATGGCCGGAGGGCCTGATTTGGATTCTTTTTCCTCGTCCTGGTCAGTTCTCATCTGACGGCAACAGCAAATGAAACGAGAAAGATCGGTGCTTTTTAGAAAGAAAAAAAAACAAAAAAGGGGTGCGACACGAGGACTTCCGAGGAGGTCACCCATCCTAGTACTGCTCTCGCCCAAGCATGCTTAACTGCGGAGTACTGATGGGATCCGACGCATTAGTGCTGGCATGATCGCACCCACTGGATCCTTGCGGATCTAAAGTTTCATTGAGTGTACGCGGCCGCTAAGTCGCGCATATCGCACGCCAGCTCTATAGAGGACGCAGATTCGTGACTTACAGCTCGGAAGCGGCGAGCTAAGCGTGCGTTACAGATGGCAACACGACCACATTCATCGCCCCTTACCAGCGTGGGGTTTCGTCCTGGTGTTGCTGCGAGAAAGGGCCTTTGAAGTGGTTTTCAGGGCTAAGAGTCGTCCGTAGGGGAATTTTGGTCATTTCGACAGAACATGGCTGAAAGGCCTGATTTGGATGCTTTTTCCTCGTCCAGGTCAGGTCTCATCCGACGCCCACAGCAAATGAAACGAGAAGGATCGGTCCTTTTAAAAAAGGAAAAAAAACGAGAAAGGGGTGCAGGACGAGGGCTTCCCAGGAGGTCACCCATCCTAGTACCACTCTCGCCCAAGGACGCTTAACTGCGGAGTTCTGATGGGATCCGGTACATTGGTGCTGGTTTGATCGCACCCATTGGATTTTTGCAGAACAAATCTTTTATAGAGCGTATGCGGCTGCCGAGTCGCACATACAGCGCTCCAAATCTAAAGAGGTCGCAAGTTCGCAACTGACAGCTCGGAAGCGGCGAGCTAAGAGTGCGTTACGGACGGTAGCTCGACCCTCTTCATCGCGCCGTGCAAGCATGGGCTTTCGTCCGTGTGTTGCAGTAAAATAGGGCCTCTATTGTGGTTTTCAGGGCCAGGAGGCGTCCGTAGGGGAATTTCGGAAATTTCAGGTGAACAAGGGCGGAAGGTCGGACTTGGATGCTTTTTCCTCGTCCTGGTCAGTTCTCATCCGACGGCCACAGCAAATGAAACGAGAAGAATAGGTGCTTTTAAGAAAGTAAAAAGCAACGAAAAGGGGTGCAACAGGAGGACTTCCCAGGAGGTCACCCATCCTAGTACTACTCTCGCCCAAGCGCGCTTAACTGCGGAGTTCTGATGGGATCCGGTGCATTAGTGCTGGCATGATCACAACCGTTGGATTCTGCGGAACAAATCTTTTATAGAGCATACGCGGCTACCAAGTGGCACAAACGGCGCGCCAAATCTAAAGAGGTCGCAAGTTCGCAACCTACAGCTCAGAAGCGGCGAGCTAAGAGTGCGTTACGGACGGTCGCTCGACCCCTTCATCGCCCCGTGCAAGCATGGGCTTTGGTCCGTGTGTTGCAGTAAAATGGGGCCTCTAATGTGGTTTTCAGGGCTTGGAGGCGTCCGTTGGGGAATTTCGGAAATTTCAAGTAAACAAGGGCGGAAGGTCGGACTTGGATGCTTTTTCCTCGTCCGGGTCAGTTCTCATCAGACGGCCACAGCAAATGAAACGAGAAGGACCAGTGCTTTTAAGAAAGTAAAAAGGAACGAAAAAGGGGCGCAACACGAGGACTTTCGAGGAGGTCACCCATCCTAGTACTACTCTTGCCCAAGCACGCTTAACTGCGGAGTTCTGATGGGATCCGGTGCATTAGCGCTGGTATGATCGCACCCATTGGATTCTTGCGGAACAAATGTTTCATTGAGGGTGCGCGGCCGCAGAGACGCACATACAGCACGCCAGCTCCAAAGAGGTCGCAAGTTCGTAACTGACAGCTCGAAAGAGGCGAGCTAAGCGTGCGTCACGGACGGTAGCGTGACCACATTCACCGCCCCGTGCATGCATGGGGTTTCGTCCGTGTGTTGCAGTGAAAAAGGGCCTCTGATGTGGTTTTCAGGACCAGGAGGCGTCCGTTGGGGAATTTCGGTCATTTCGAGTGACTATGGTCGGAGGGCCTGATTTGGATTCTTTTTCCTCGTCCTGGTCAATTCTCATCCGAAGGCAACAGCAAATGAAACGAGAAAGATCGGTGCTTTTTAGAAAGAAAAAACGACGAAAAAGGGGTGCAACACGAGGACTTCCCAGAAGGTCACCCATCCTAGTACTACTCTCGCTTAAGCACGCTTAACTGCGGAGTTCTGATGGGATTCGGTGCATTAGTGCTGGTATGATCGCACCCATTGAACTCTTGCCAAACAAATGCTTCATTGAGGGCACGCGGCCGCAGAGTCGCGCATACAGCATGCCAGCTCCAAAGAGGTCGCAAGTTCGTAACTGGCAGCTCGGAACAGGCGAGCTAAGCGTGCGTTACGGACGGTAGCTTGACCACATTCACCGCCCCGTGCATGCATGGGGTTTCGTCCGTGTGTTGCAGTGAAAAAGGGCCTCTGATGTGGTTTTCAGGACCAGGAGGCATCCGTAGGGGAATTTCGGTCATTTCGACTGAACATGGGCGGAGGGCCTGATTTGGATTCTTTTTCCTCGTCCTAGTCAGTTCTCATCCGAAGGCAACAGCAAATGAAACGAGAAAGATCGGTGCTTTTTAGAAAGAAAAAACAACGAAAAAGAGGGCAACACGAGGACTTCCGAGGAGGTCACCCATCCTAGTACTACTCTCGCTTAAGTAGGCTTAACTGCGGAGTTCTGATGGGATCCGGTGCATTAGTGCTGGTATGATCGCACCCATTGGATTCTCGCGGAACAAATGTTTCATTGAGTGTACGCGGCTGCAGAGTCGCACATACAGCACACCGGCTCCAAAGAGGTCACAAGTGCGTAAATGACAGCTCGGAAGAGGCGAGCTAAGTGGGCGTTACGGACGGTAGCTCGACCCCCTCCATCGCCCCATGCAAGCATGGGCTTTCGTCCGTGTGTTGCAGTAAAATGGGGCTTCTCAAGTGGTTTTCAGGGTCAGGAGGCGTCCGTTGGGGAATTTCGGAAATTTCAAGTGAACAAGGGCAGAAGGTCGGACTTGGATACTTTTTCCTCGTCCTGGTCAGTTCTCATCCGAAGACCACAGCAAATGAAACGAGAAGGATCGGTGCTTTTGGGAAAGTAAAAAACAACGAAAAAGGGGTGCAACACGAGGACTTCCCAGGAGGTCACCCATCCTAGTACTACTCTCGCCCAAGCACGCTTAACTGCAGAGTTCTGATGGGATCCGGTGCATTAGTGCTGGTATGATCGCGCCCATTGGATTCTTGCGGAACAAATGTTTCATTGGGTGCGCGCGGCTGCCGAGTCGCGCATGCAGCGCCCCAAATCTCAAGATGTCGCAAGTTCGTAACTGACAGCTCGAAAGCGGCGAGCTATGCGTGCGTTACGGAGGGTAGCTCGACCACCTTCATCGCCCCTTGCCAGCGTGGGGTTTCGTCCCTGTGTTGCTGTAAAAAAGGGCCTCTGAAGTGGTTTTTAGGGCCAAGAGTCGTCCGTAGGGGAATTTTGGTCATTTCGACAGAACATGGACGAAAGGCCTGATTTGATGCGTTTTCCTCGTCCTGGCCAGGTCTCATCCGACGCCCACAGCAAATGAAATGCGAAGGATCAGTGTTTTTAAAAAAAGAAAAAAACGAAAAAGGGGTGCAACACGAGCGCTTCCCAGGAGGTCACCCATCCTACTGCGGAGTTCTGATGGGATCCGGTGCATTGGTGCAGGTTTGATCGCACCCATTGGATTTTTGCGGAACAAATTTTTTCTAGAGCGTACGCGGCTGACGAGTCGCACATACAGTGCGCCAAATCTAAAGAGGTCGCAAGTTCGTAACTTACAGCTCGGAAGCGGCAAGCTAAGAGTGCGTTACGGACGGTCGCTCGATCCCCTTCATCGCCCCGTGCAAGCATGGGCTTTCGTCTAAGGGGCGCAACACGAGGGCTTCCCAGGAGGTCACCTATCCCAGTACTACTCTCGCCGAAGCACGCTTAACTGCGGAGTTCTGATGGGATCCGGTTCATTAGTGCTGGTATGATCGCGCCCCCTGGATTCTTGCGGAACAAATCTTTTATAGAGTGTACGCGGCTCCCGAGTTGCACAAACAGCGCGCCAAATCTAAAGAGGTCGCAAGTCCGCAACTGACAGCTCGGAAGCGGCGAGTTAAGCGTGCGTTACGGACGGTAGCTCGACCACCTTCATCGCCCCGTGCAAGCATGGGGTTTCGTCCGTGTCTTGCAGTAAAAAAGGGGCCACTGATGTGGTTTTCAGGGTCAGGAGGCGTCCGTAGGGGAATTTCGGACTTTCGAGTGAACATGGGCGCAAGGCTTGACTTGGATGCTTTTTCCTCGTCCTGGTCAGTTCTCATCCGACGGCCACAGCAAATGAAACGAGAAGGATCAGTGCTTTTAAGAAAGTAAAAAGCAACGAAAAGGGGTGCAACAGGAGGACTTCCCAGGAGGTCACCCATCCAAGTACTACTCTCGCCCAAGCGCGCTTAACTGCGGAGTTCTGATGGGATCCGGTGCGTTAGTGCTGGTATGATCGCAACCGGTTGGATTCTTGCGGAACAAATCTTTTATAGAGTGTACGCGGCTACCAAGTCGCACAAACGGCGCGCCAAATCTAAAGAGGTCGCAAGTTCGCAACTGACAGCTCGGAAGCGGCGAGCTAAGAGCGCGTTACGGACGATAGCTCGACCACCTTCGTCGCCCCGTGCAAGCATGGGGTTTCGTCCGTGTGTTGCAGTAAAAAGGGCGTCTGATGTGGTTTTCAGGGTCAGGAGGCGTCCGCAGGGGAATTTCGGAAATTTCGAGTGAACAAGGCCGGAAGGCCTGATTTGGATGCTTTTTCCTCGTCCTGGTCAGTTCTCAGCCGATGGCCACAACAAATGAAACGAGAAAGATCGGTGCTTTTAAGAAAGAAAAAAACTTCGAAAAAGGAGTGCAACACGAGGACTTCCCAGGTGGTCACCCATACTAGTACTGCTCTCGCCCAAGCACGCTTAACTGCGGAGTTCTGATGGGATCCGGTGCACTAGTGCTGGTATGATCGCACCCATTGGATTCTTGCGGAGCAAATGTTTCATTGAGGTACGCGGCCGCTCAGTCGCGCATACAGCACGCCAGCTCCAAATAGGTCGCAAGTTCGTAACTGATAGCTCGGAAGCGGCGGGCTAAGCGTGCGTTACGGATGGTAGCTCGACCACCTTCATCGCCCCCGGCAAGCAAGGGTTTCGTCCGTGTGCTGCAGTAAAAAAGGGCCTCTGAAGTGGTTTTCACGGCCAAGAGCCGGCCGTAGGGGAATTTTGGTCATTTGGACTGAACATGGCCGAAAGGCCTGATTTGGATGCTTTTTCCTCGCCTGGTCAGGACTCATCTGATGCCCACAGCAAATGAAACTAGAAGGTTCAGTGCTTTTAAAAAAGGAAAAAAAAAAGAAAAAGGGGTGCAACACGAGGACTTCCCAGGAGGTCACCCATCCTAGAACGACTCTCGCCCTGCCCGCTTCACTGCGGAGTTCTGATGGGATCCGGTGCATTAGCTGGTATGATCGCACCCATTGGATTCTTGCGGAACAAATGTTTCATTGAGGGTACGCGGCTGCAAAGTCGCGCATACAGCACGCCAGCTCCAAAGGGGACGCAAGTTCGTAACTGACAGCTCGGCAGAGGCAGCTTAGCGTGCGTTACGGACGGCAGCTCGACCACCTTCATCGCCCCGTGCAAGCATGGGGTTTCGTCCGTGTGTTGCAGTAAAAAAGGGCCTCTGATGTGGTTTTCAGGGCCAGGAGGCGTCCGTAGGGGAATTTCGGTAATTTCGAGTGAACATGGGGAGTGCCTGATTTGGATTCTTTTTCCTCGTCCTGGTCAGTTCTCATCCGATTGGAACAGCAAATGAAACGAGAAAGATCGGTGCTTTTAAGAAAGAAAAAAACAACGAAAAAGGGGTGCAACAGGAGGACTTCCCAGGAGGTCACCCATCCTAGTACTACTCTCGCCCAAGCGCGCTTAACTGCGGAGTTCTGATGGGATCCGGTGCGTTAGTGCTGGTATGATCGCAACCGTTGGATTCTTGCGGAACAAATCTTTTATAGAGTGTACGCGGCTACCAAGTCGCAGAAACGGCGCGCCAAATCCAAAGAGGTCGCAAGTTCGCAACTGACAGCTCGCATGCGGCGAGCTAAGAGCGCATTACGGACGATGGCTCGACCACCTTCGTCGCCCTGTGCAAGCATGGGGTTTCGTCCGTGTGTTGCAGTAAAAAGGGCGTCTGTTGTGGTTTTCAGGGTCACGAGGCGTCCGCAGGGGAATTTCGGAAATTTCGAGGGAAAAAGGCCGGAAGGCCTGATTTGGATGCTTTTTCCTCGTCCTGGTCAGTTCTCAGCCGATGGCCACAACAAATGAAACGAGAAAGCTCGGTGCTTTTAAGAAAGAAAAAAACTTCGAAAAAGGAGTGCAACACGAGGACTTCCCAGGTGGTCACCCATACTAGTACTGCTCTCGCCCAAGCACGCTTAACTGCGGAGTTCTGATGGGATCTGGTGCACTAGCGCTGGTATGATCGCACCCATTGGATTCTTGCTGAGCAAATGCTTCATTGAGGTACGCGGCCGCTCAGTCGCGCATACAGCACGCCAGCTCCAAATAGGTCGCAAGTTCGTAACTGATAGCTCGGAAGCGGCGGGCTAAGCCTGCGTTACGGACGGTAGCTCGACCACCTTCATCGCCCCCGGCAAGCAAGGGTTTCGTCCGTGTGCTGCCGTAAAAAAGGGCCTCTGAAGTGGTTTTCACGGCCAAGAGCCGGCCGTAGGGGAATTTTGGTCATTCGGACTGAACGTGGCCGAAAGGCCTGATTTGGATACCTTTTCCTCGTCCTGGTCAGGACTCATCTGATGCCCACAGCAAATGAAACTAGAAGGTTCAGTGCTTTTAAAAAAGGAAAAAAAAAAGAAAAAGGGGTGCAACACGAGGACTTCCCAGGAGGTCACCCATCCTAGAACGACTCTCGCCCTGGCCCGCTTAACTGCGGAGTTCTGATGGGATCCGGTGCATTAGTGCTGGTATGATCGCACCCATTGGATTCTTGCGGAACAAATGTTTCAGTGAGGGTACGCGGCCGCAGAGTCGCGCATACAGCACGCCAGCTCCAAAGGGGACGCAAGTTCGTAACTGACAGCTCGGAAGAGGCGAGCTTAGCGCGTTATGGACGGCAGCTCGACCCCCTTCATCGCCCCGTGCAAGCATGGGGTTTCGTCCGTGTGTTGCAGCAAAAAAGGGCCTCTGATGTGGTTTTCAGGGCCAGGAGGCGTCCGTAGGAGAATATCGGTAATTTCGAGTGAACATGGGCGGAGTGCCTGATTTGGATTCTTTTTCCTCGTCCTGGTCAGTTCTCATCCGACGGCCACAGTAAATGAAACGAGAAAGATCGGTGCTTTTTAAGGAAGAAAAAAAATAACGAAAAAGGGGTGCAACACGAGGGCTTCCCAGGAGGTCACCTATCCCAGTACTACTCTCGCCAAAGCACGCTTAACTGCGGAGTTCTGATGGGATCCGGTGCATTAGTGCTGGTATGATCGCGCCCACTGGGTTCTTGCGGAACAAATCTTTTACAGAGTGTACGCGGCTCCCGAGTTGCACAAACAGCGCCAAATCTAAAGAGGTCGCAAGTCCGCAACTGACAGCTCGGAAGCGGCGAGTAAAGCGTGCATTACGGACGGTAGCTCGATCACCTTCATCGCCCCGTGCAAGCATGGGGTTTCGTCTGTGTGTTGCAGTAAAAAAGGGCCACTGATGTGGTTTTCAGGGCCAGGAGGCGTCCGTAGGGGAATTTCGGTACTTTCGAGTGAACATGGGCGCAAGGCTTGACTTGGATGCTTTTTCCTCATCCTGGTCAGTTCTCATCCGACGGCCACATCAAATGAAACGAGAAGGATCGGTGCTTTTAAGAAAGTAAAAAGCAACGAAAAGGGGTGCAACAGGAGGACTTCCCAGGAGGTCACCCATCCTAGTACTACTCTCGCCCAAGCGCGCTTAACTGCGGAGTTCTGATGGGATCCGGTGCGTTAGTGCTGGTATGATCGCAACCGTTGGATTCTTGCGGAACAAATCTTTTATAGAGTGTACGCGGCTACCAAGTCGCACAAACGGCGCGCCAAATCTAAAGAGGTCGCAAGTTCGCAACTGACAGCTCGCAAGCGGCGAGCTAAGAGCGCATTACGGACGATAGCTCGACCACCTTCGTCGCCCCGTGCAAGCATGGGGTTTCGTCCGTGTGTTGCAGTAAAAAGGGCGTCTGATGTGGTTTTCAGGGTCAGGAGGCGTCCGCAGGGGAATTTCGGAAATTTCGAGTGAACAAGGCCGGAAGGCCTGATTTGGATGCTTTTTCCTCGTCCTGGTCAGTTCTCAGCCGATGGCCACAACAAATGAAACGAGAAAGATCGGTGCTTTTAAGAAAGAAAAAAACTTCGAAAAAGGAGTGCAACACGAGGACTTCCCAGGTGGTCACCCATACTAGTACTGCTCTCGCCCAAGCACGCTTAACTGCGGAGTTCTGATGGGATCCGGTGCACTAGTGCTGGTATGATCGCACCGATTGGATTCTTGCGGAGCAAATGTTTCATTAAGGTACGCGGCCGCCCAGTCGCGCATACAGCACGCCAGCTCCAAATAGGTCGCAAGTTCGTAACTAATAGCTCGGAAGCGGCGGGCTAAGCGTGCGTTACGGACGGTAGCTCGACCACCTTCATCGCCCCCGGCAAGCAAGGGTTTCGTTCGTGTGCTGCAGTAAAAAAGGGCCTCTGAAGTGGTTTTCACGGCCAAGAGCCGGCCGTAGGGGAATTTTGGTCATTTGGACTGAACGTGGCCGAAAGGCCTGATTTGGATGCTTTTTCCTCGCCCTGGTCAGGACTCATCTGATGCCCACAGCAAATGAAACTAGAAGGTTCAGTGCTTTTAAAAAAGGAAAAAAAAAAAGAAAAAGGGGTGCAACACGAGGACTTCCCAGGAGGTCACCCATCTTAGAACGACTCTCGCCCTGGCCCGCTTCACTGCGAAGTTCTGATGGGATCCGGTGCATTGGTGCTGGTATGATCGCACCCATTGGATTCTTGCGGAACAAATGTTTCATTGAGGGTACGCGGCTGCAGAGTCGCGCATACAGCACGCCAGCTCCAAAGGGGACGCAAGTTCGTAACTGACAGCTCGGAAGAGGCGAGCTTAGCGTGCGTTATGGACGCAGCTCGACCACCTTCATCGCCCCGTGCAAGCATGGGGTTTCGTCCGTGTGTTGCAGCAAAAAAGGGCCTCTGATGTGGTTTTCAGGGCCAGGAGGCGTCCGTAGGGGAATTTCGATAATTTCGAGTGAACATGGGGGGAGTGCCTGATTTGGATTCTTTTTCCTCGTCCTGGTCAGTTCTCATCTGACTGCCACAGCAAATGAAACGAGAAGGATCAGTACTTTTAAGAAAGAAAAAAACAACGAAAAAGGGGTGCAACAGGAGGACTTCCCAGTAGGTCACCCATCCTAGTACTACTCTCGCCCAAGCGCGCTTAACTGCGGAGTTCTGATGGGATCCGGTGCGTTAGTGCTGGTATGATCGCAACCGTTGGATTCTTGCGGAACAAATCTTTTATAGAGTGTACGCGGCTACCAAGTCGCACAAACGGCGCGCCAAATCTAAAGAGGTCGCAAGTTCGCAACTGACCGCTCGCAAGCGGCGAGCTAAGAGCGCATTACGGACGATAGCTCGACCACCTTCGTCGCCCCGTGCAAGCATGGGGTTTCGTCCGTGTGTTGCAGTAAAAAGGGCGTCTGATGTGGTTTTCAGGGTCAGGAGGCGTCCGCAGGGGAATTTCGGAAATTTCGAGTGAACAAGGCCAGAAGACCTGATTTGGATGCTTTTTCCTCGTCCTGGTCAGTTCTCAGCCGATGGCCACAACAAACGAAACGAGAAAGATCGGTGCTTAACTGCGGAGTTCTGATGGGATCCGGTGCATTAGTGCTGGCATGATCGTACCCGTTGGTGTGAAGCGGAACAAATCTTTTATAGAGTGTACGCGGTTACCGAGTCGCGCAAACAGCGCGCCAAATCTAAAGAGGTCGCAAGTTCGCAACTGACAGCTCGGAAGCGGCGAGCTAAGCGTGCGTTACGGACGGTAGCTCGACCACCTTCATCGCCCCGTGCAAGCATGGGGTTTCGTCCGTGTGTTGCAGTAAAAAAGGGCCACTGATGTGGTTTTCAGGGCAGGAGGCGTCCGTAGGGGAATTTCAGTGCTTTCGAGTGAACATGGGCGCAAGGCTGGACTTGGATGCTTTTTCCTCGTCCTGGTCAGTTCTCATCCGACGGCCACAGCAAATGAAACGAGAAATGTCAGTGACTTTAAAAAAGAAAAAAACGAAAAAGGGGTGCAACACGAGGACTTCCTAGGAGATCACCCATCGTAGTAGTACTCTCGCCCAAGCACGCTTAACAGCGGAGTTCTGAATGGATCCGGTGCATTAGTGTTGGTATGATCGCACCCATTGGATTCTTGCGGAACAAATGTTTCATTGAGGGAACGCGGCCGCAGAGTCGCGCATACAGCACGCCAGCTCCAAAGAGGTCGCAAGTTCGTAACTGACAGCTCGGAAGAGGCGAACTAAGCGGGCGTTACGGACGGTAGCTCGACCCCCTCCATCGCCCCGTGCAAGCATGGGCGTTCGTCCGTGTGTTGCAGTAAAATGGGGCCTCTCAAGTGGTTTTCAGGGTAAGGAGGCATCCGTAGGGGAATTTCGGAAATTTCGAGTGAACATGGGCGGAAGGTCGGACTTGGATGCTTTTCCCTCGTCCTGGTCAGTTCTCATCGGACGGCCACAACAAATGAAACGAGAAAGCTCGGTGCTTTTTAAGGAAGAAAAAAATAACAAAAAAGGGGCGCAACACGAGGACTTCCCAGGAGGTCACCCATCCTAGTACTACTCTCACCCAAGCACGCTTGGCCGCAGAGTTCTGATGGGATCCGGTGCATTAGTGCTGGTATGATCGCACCCATTGGATTCTTGCAGAACAAATGTTTCATTGAGGGTACGCGGCCGCAGAGTCGCGCATACAGCACGTCAGCTCCAAAGAAGTCGCAAGTTCGTAACTGACAGCTCGGAAGAGGCGAGCTAAGCGTGCGCTACGGACGGTAGCTCGACCCCCTCCATCGCCCCGTGCCAGCATGGGCTTTCGTCCGTGTGTTGCAATAAAATGGGGCCTCTCAAGTGGTTTTCAGGGCCAGGAGGCGTCCGTAGGGGAATTTCGGAAATTTCGAGTGAACATGGGCGGAAGGTCGGACTTGGAAGCTTTTTCCTCGTCCTGGTCAGTTCTCATCCGACGACCACTGCAAATGAAACGAGAAGATCGGTGCTTTTAAGAAAGTAAAAAACAACGAAAAGGGGGTGCAACACGAGGACTTCCCAAGAGGTCACCCATCCTAGTACTACTCTCGCCCAAGCACGCTTAACTGCGGAGTTCTGATGGGATCCGGTGCATTAGTGCTGGTATGATCGCACCCATTGGATTCTTACGGAACAAATGTTTCATTGAGTCCACGCGGCTGCCGAGTCGCTGCATGCAGCGCCCAAATCTAAAGAGGTCGCAAGTTCGTAACTGACAGCTCGGAAGCGGCGAGCTATGCGTGCGTTACGGATGGTAGCTCGACCACCTTCATCGCCCCCTTGCCGGCGTGGGGTTTCGTCCCTGTGTTGCTGTAAAAAAAGGGCCTATGAAGTGGTTTTTAGGGCCAAGAGTCGTCCGTAGGGGAATTTTGGTCATTTCGACTGAACATGGACGAAAGGCCTGATTTGGATGCTTTTCCCTCGTCCTGGCATGGTCTCATCCGACGCCCACAGCAAATGAAACGAGAAGGATCAGTGTTTTTAAAAAAGGAAAAAAACGAAAAAGGGGTGCAACACGAGCGCTTCCGAGGAGGTCACCCATCCTACAACTACTCTTGCCCAAGCGCGCTTAACTGCGGAGTTCTGATGGGATCCGCTGCATTAGTGCTGGTATGATCGCAGCCATTGGATTCTTGCGGAACAAATGTTTCGTTGAGTGTGCGCGACCGCTGAGTTGCACTTAATGCACGCCCTGTGCAAGCATGGGGTTTCGTCCGTGTGTTGAAGTAAAAAAGGCCTCTGATGTGGTTTTCAGGGCCAGGAGGCGTCCGTAGGGGAATTTCGGTAATTTCGAGTGAACATGGGCGGAAGGCCTGATTTGGATGCTTTTTTCTCGTCCCGGTCAGTTCTCATCCGACGGCCACAGCAAATGAAACGAGAAAGATCGGTGCTTTTTAAGGAAGAAAAAAACAACGAAAAGGGGGTGCAACACGTGGACTTCCCAGGAGGTCCCCCATCCCAGTACTACTCTCGCCCAAGCACGCTTAACTGCGGAGTTCTGATGGGATCCGGTGCATTAGTGCTGCCATGATCGCACCTGTTGGTATGATGCGGAACAAATCTTTTATAGAGTGTACGCGGCTACCGAATCGCACAAACAGCGCGCCAAATCTAAAGAGGTCGCAAGTTCGCAACTGACAGCTCGGAAGCGGCGAGCTAAGCGTGCATTAGGGACGGTAGCTCGACCACCTTCATCGCCCCGTGCAAGCATGGGGTTTCGTCCGTGTGTTGCAGTAAAAAAGGGCCACTGATGTGGTTTTCAGGGTCAGGAGGCGTCCGTAGGGGAATTTCGGTACTTTCGAGTGAACATGAGCGCAAGGCTGGACTTGGATGCTTTTTCCTCGTCCTGGTCAGTTCTCATCCGACGGCCACAGCAAATGAAATGAGAAATGTCAGTGACTTTAAAAAAGAAAAAAAACGAAAAAGGGGTGCAACACGAGGACTTCCCAGGAGATCACCCATCGTATTAGTACTCTCGCCCAAGCACGCTTAACAGCGGAGTTCTGATGGGATCCGGTGCATTTGTGCTGGTATGATCGCACCCATTGGATTCTTCCGGAACAAATGTTTCATTAAGGGAACGCGGCCGCAGAGTCGCGCATACAGCACGCCAGCTCCAAAGAGATCGCAAGTTCGTAACTGACAGCTCAGAAGAGGCGAGCTAAGTGGGCGTTACGGACGGTAGCTTTACCGCATTCATCGCCCCGTGCATGCATGGCGTTTCGTCCGTGTGTTACAGCGAAAAAGGGCCTCTGATGTGGTTTTCAGGACCAGGAGGCGTCCGTAGGGAAATTTCGGCAATTTCGAGTTAACATGGCCGGAGGGCCTGATTTGGATTCTTTTTCCTCGTCCTGGTCAGTTCGCATCCGACGGCAACAGCAAATGAAACGAGAAAGATCGGTGCTTTTTAGAAAGAAAAAACAACAAAAAAGGGGTGCAACACGGGGACTTCCGAGGAGGTCACCCATCCTAGTACTACTCTCGCCCAAGCATGCTTAACTGCGGAGTTCTGATGGGATCCGGTGCGTTAGTGCTGGTATGATCGCACCCATTGGATTCTCGCGGAACAAATGTTTCATTGAGGGTACGCGGCCGCAGAGTCGCGCATACAGCACGCCAGCTCTAACGAGGTCGCAAGTTCGTAACTGACCGCTCGGAAGAGGCAAGCTAAGCGTGCGTTATGGACAGCAGCTCGACCACCTTCATCGCCCCGTGCAAGCAGGGGGTTTCATCCGTGTGTTGCAGCAAAAAAGGGCCTCTGATGTGGTTTTCAGGGCCAGGAGGCGTCCGTACGGGAATTTCGGTAATTTCGAGTGAACATGGGCGGAGGGCCTGACTTGGATGGTTTTTCCTCGTCCTGGTCAGTTCTCATCCGACGGCCACGGCAAATGAAACGAGAAAGATCGGTGCTTTTCAGAAAGCAAAAAACATCGAAAAAGGGGTGCAACACGAGGGCTTCCTAGGAGGTCACCCATCCTAGTACTGCTCTCGTCCAAGCACGCTTAACTGCGGAGCACTGATGGGATCCGGTGCTTTGGTGCAAGTTTGATCGTACCCGTTGGATTTTTGTAGAACAAATCTTTTATACGGCGTACGCGGCTGCCGAGTCGCACATACAGCGCGCCAAATCTAAAGAGGTCGCAAGTTCGCAACTTACAGCTCGGAAGCGGCGAGCTAAGAGTGCGGTACGGACGGTAGCTCGACCCTCTTCGTCGCCCCGTGCAAGCATGGGCTTTCGTCCGCGTGTTGCAGTAAAATAGGGCCTCTATTGTGGTTTACAGGGCCAGGAGGCGTCCGTAGGGGAATTTCGGAAATTTCGGGTGAACAAGGGCGGAAGGTCGGCCTTGGATGCTTTTTCCTCGTCCTGGTCAGTTCTTATCCGACGGCCACAGTAAATGAAACGAGAAGGATCGGTGCTTTTAAGAAAGTAAAAAGCAATGAAAAAGGGGTGCAACACGGGGACTTCCCAATAGGTCACCCATCTTAGTACTACTCTCGCCCAAGCACGCTTAACTGCGGAGTTCTGATGGGATCCGGTGCATTAGTGCTGGTATGATCGCGCAATTGGATTCTTGCGGAACAAATGTTTCATTGAGTCTACGCGGCTGTCGAGTCCCGCATGCAGTGCGCCAAATCTAAAGAGGTCGCAAGTTCGTAACTGACAGCTCGGAAGCGGCGAGCTATGCGTGCGTTACGGATGGTAGCTCGACCACCTTCATCGCCCCTTGCCAGCGTGGGGTTTCGTCCTTGCGTTGCCATAAATAAGGGCCTTTGAAGTGGTTTTCAGGGCCAAGAGTCGTCCGAAGGGGAATTTTGGTCATTTCGACTGAACATGGACGAAAGGCCTGATTTGGATGCTTTTTCCTCGTCCTGGTCAGGTCTCATCCGACGCCCGCAGCAAATGAAACGAGAAGGACTAGTGCTTTTAAAAACGGAAAAAAACGAAGAAGGGGTGCAACATGAGCGCTTCCCAGGAGGTTACCCATCCTACTACTACTCTTGCCCAGGCACGCTTAACTGCGGAGTTCTAATGGGAGCCGCTGCATTAGTGCTGGTGTGATCGCAGCCATTGGATTCTTGCGGAACAAATGTTTCATTGAGTCTACGCGGCCGCTGAGTAGCGCATAATGCACGCCTGCTCTAAAGAGGTCGCAAGGTCGTAACTTACAGCTCGGAAGCGGCGAGCTAGGCGCGCGTTACGAATGGTAGCTCGACCACCTTCATCGCCCCTTGCCCGTGTGGGGTTTCGTCCTTGTGTTGCTGTAAAAAAGGGCCTCTGAAGTGGTTTTCAGGGCCAAGAGTCGTCCGTAGGGGAATTTTGGTCATTTCGACTGAGCATGGCCGAAAGGCCTGATTTGGATGCTTTTTCCTCATCCTGGTCAGATCTCATCCGACGCCCACAGCAAATGAAATGAGAAGGATCGTTGCTTTTAAAAAACAAAAAAAAAACCGAAAAAGGGGGGCAATACGAGGACTTCCTAGGAGGTCACCCATCCTAGCACAACTTTCGCCCAAGCACGCTTAACTGCGGAGTTCTGATGGGTTCCGGTGCATTGGTGCTGGCATGATCGCACCCATTGGATTCTTGCGGAACAAATCTTTTATAGAGTGTACGCGGCTGCCGAGTCGCACATACAGCACGCCAAATCTAAAGAGATCGCAAGTTCGCAACTGATAGCTCGGAAGCGGCGAGCAAAGAGTGCGTTACGGACGATAGCTCGACCACCTTCGTCGCCCCGTGTAAGCATGGGGTTTCGTCTGTGTGTTGCAGTAAAAAAGGGGCCTCTTATGTGGTTTTCAGGGCCAGGAGCCATCCGCAGAGGAATTTCGGAAATTTCGAGTGAACAAGGCCGGAAGGCCTGATTTGGATGCTTTTTCCTCGTCCTAATCAGTTCTCATCCGACGGCCACAGCAAATGAAACGAAAAAGATCGGTGCTTTTAAGAAAGGAAAAAACAACGAAAAAGGGGTGCAACACGAGAACTTCCCAGGAGGTCACCCATCCTAACACGAGAACATGGGCGGAGTAAATTGAAAACATCTGGTGCAAACAAGTCAGACGGTTGTTTGTAATTCAAGAACAACCTCTGCAATCAGAAGAGTGTTTGTCAGTAAGTATGCGAAAATCGAACGCCACAATTCACCCCCCTCTTGTGGGTAAGTACTCCTAAATTCAACACCCTTCATCGCCCTGCGCAAGCATGGGCTTTCGTCCGTGTGTTGCAGTAAAATGGGGCCTCTAATGTAGTTTTCAAGGCTAGGAGGCGTCCGTTGGGGAATTTTGGAAATTTCGACCGAACAAGGGCGGAAAGTCGGACTTGGATGCTTTTTCCTCGTCCTGGTCAGTTCTCATCCGAAGACAACAGCAAATGAAACGAGAAAGATCGGTGCTTTTTAGAAAGAAAAAACGACGAAAAAGGGGTGCAACACGAGGACTTCCCAGGAGGTCACCCATCCTAGTACTGCTCTCCCCCAAGCACGCTTAACTGCGGAGTTATGATGGGATCCGGTGCATTAGTGCTGGTATGATCGCACCCATTGGATTCTTGCGGAACAAATGTTTCATTGAGGGTACGTGGCCGCAGAGTCGCGCATACAGCACGCCAGCTCCAAAGAGGTCGCAAGTTCGTAACTGACAGCTCGGAAGCGGCGAGTTAAGAGTGCGTTACGGACGGTCGCTCGACCCCCTTCATCGCCCCATGCAAGTATGGGCTTTCGTCCGTGTGTTGCAGTAAAATGGGGCCTCTAATGTGGTTTTCAGGGCCAGGAGGCGTCCGTTGGGGAATTTCGGAAATTTCAAGTGAACAAGGGCGGAAGGTCGGACTTGGATGCTTTTTCCTCGACCTGGTCAGTTCTCATCAGACGGCCACAACAAATGAAACGAGAAGGACCGGTGCTTTTAAGAAAGTAAAAAGCAACGAAAAAGGGGCGCAACACGAGGACTTCCCAGGAGGACACCCATCCGAGTGCTACTCTCGCGCAAGCACGCTTAACTGCGGAGTTCTGATGGGATCCGGTGCATTAGTGCTGGTATGATCGCACCCATTGGATTCTTGCGGAACAAATGTTTCATTGAGTCCACGCGGCTGCCGAGTCGTGCATGCAGCGCCTCAAATCTAAAGAGGTCGCAAGTTCGTAACTGAAAGCTCAGAAGTAGCAAGCTATGCGTGCGTTACAGATGGTAACTCGACCACCTTCATCGCCCCTTGCCAGCGTGGGGTTTCGTCCCTGTGTTGCTGTAAAAAAGGGCCTCTGAAGTGGTTTTCAGGGCCAAGAGCCGTCCGTAGGGGAATTTTGGTCATTTCGACTGAGCATGGACGAAAGGCCTGATTTGGATGCTTTTTCCTGGTCCTGGCCAGGTCTCATCCGACGCCCACAGCAAATGAAATGAGAAGGATCAGTGTTTTTAAAAAAGGAAAAAAACGAAAAAGGGGTGCAAAATGAGCGCTTCCTAGGAGGTCACCCATCCTACTACTGCTCTTGCCCAAGCACGCTTAACTGCGGAGTTCTGATGGGATCCGCTGCATTTGTGCTGGTATGATCGCAGCCATTGGATTCTTGCGGAACAAATGTTTCGTTGACGGTACGCGGCCGCTGAGTAGCGCTTAATGCACGCCGGCCCTAAAGAGGTCGCAAGTTCGTAACTTATAGGTCGAAAGAAAAAACGACGAAAAAGGGGTGCAACACGAGGACTTCCCAGGAGGTCACCCATCCTAGTACTACTCTTGCCCAAGCACGCTTAACTGCGAAGTTCTGATGGGATCCGGTGCATTAGTGCTGGTATGATCGCACCCATTGGATTCTTGCGGAGCAAATGTTTCATTGAGGTACACGGCCGCTCAGTCGCGCATACAGCACCCCAGCTTCAAATAGGTCGCAAGTTCATAACTGATAGCTCGGAAGCGGCGGGCTAAGCGTGTGTTACGGACGACAGCTCGACCACCTTCATCGCCCCCAGCGTGGGGTTTCGTCCCTGTGTTGCTGTAAAAAAAGGGCCTCTGAAGTGGTTTTCAGGGCCAAGAGTCGTCCGTAGGGGAATTTTGGTCATTTCGACTGAACATAGCCGAAAGGCCTGATTTGGATGCTTTTCCCCCATCCTGGTCAGGTCTCATCCGATGCCCACAGCAAATGAAACGAGAAGGATCGGTGCTTTTAAAAAAGAAAAAAAAAATGAAAAAGGGGTGCAACAAGGGGACTACCCGGGAGGTCACCCATCCTAGTACTACTCTCGCCCAAGCGCGCTTAACTGTGGGGTTCTGATGGAATCCGGTGCATTAGTGCTGGTATGATCGCGACCATTGGATTCTTGTGGAACAAATCTTCTATAGTGTGTGCGCGGCTGCCGAGTCGCACATACGGCGCGCCAAATCTAAAGAGGTCGCAAGTTCGCAACTGACAGCGCGGAAGCGGTGAGCTAAGAGTGCGTTACGGACGATAGCTCGACCACCTTCGTCGCCCCGTGCAAGCAAGGGGTTTCGTCCGTGTGTTGCAGTAAAAAGGGGCCTCTGATGTGGTTTTCAGGGCCAGGAGACGTCCGTAGGAGAACTTCGAAAATTTAGAGTGAACAAGGGCCGGGGGCCATGCTTGGATGCTTTTTCCTCGTCCTGGTCAGTTCTCATCCGACGACCATAGCAAATGAAACGAGAAGGATCGGGGCTTTTAAGAAAGTAAAAAACAACGAAAAAGGGGTGCAACACGAGGACTTCCCAGGAGGTCACCCATCCTAGTACCACTCTCGCCCAAGCACGCTTAACTGCGGAGTTCTGATGGGATCCGGAGCATTAGTGCTGGTATGATAGCACCCATTGGATTCTTGCGGAACAAATGTTTCATTGAGTCTACGTGACTGCCGAGTCGCGCATAAGAGGTTGCAAGTTCGTAACTGACAGCTCGAAAGCGGTGAGCTATGCGTGCATTACGGATTAGGCCTGGCAATTTCACCCGACTCCGATAGATACCCGATTCATCCGACCCCAAAAATCGGGCGAAAACCCGACTAAACGGGTGAATTAAACGGGTGATGGATAATCGGGTGATGGATCGGGTCGGATTCGGGTGACAGTCTATCCGATCCGTCACCCGACCCGTCACCCGCTATATATATATATATATATATATATATATATATATATATATATATATATATATATACATATATATATATATATATATATATATATATATATATATATATATATATATATATATATATATATATATATATATATATATATATATATATGTATATGTATATGTATATATATGTATATATGTATATATATATACATGTATATATATATTTGTAGATATATATATATATATATATATGTGTGTGTGTGTGTGTGTGTGTGTATATATATAAAACTTATGTTTGGTATCTTTATCATTTGTGATAATTGTTATGTTTACGATTAGGGCATGTGGTTATTGTTTTGTATATTTTAAATTTTTCAAGTTTTTGAACCTTATTTGAGCGATAAACGAATAAAATGAGATAGAACGCGTTTCATCTGTTTCACCCGTTTACCACCCGTTTCATCCGTGGGTGGTGGGTGGATTGGATGCGGGTGAGCGGATGAGTGGATGACGGGTGGATCGGGTGGAGTGGATGGATGCGGGTGATGGATGCGGGTGGAGCTTCACCCGCTCCAAATCCGACCCGTTGCCAGGCCTATTACGGATGGTAGCTCGACCACTTTCATCGCCCCTTGCCAGCGTGGGGTTGCGTCCTTGTGTTGCTGTAAAAAAGGGCCCCTGTAGTGGTTTTGAAGGCCAGGAGGCGTCCGCAGGGGAATTTCGGAAATTTCGAGTGAACAAGGCCGGAAGGCCTTATTTGGATGCTTTTTCCTCGTCCTGGTCAGTTCTCATCCGGCGGCCACAACAAATGAAACGAGAAAGATCGGTGCTTTTAAGAAAGAAAAAAAACAACGAAACGGGGTGCAACACGAGGACTTCCCAGGAGGTCACCCATCCTAGTACTAGTCTCGCCCAAGCACGCTTAACTGCCGAGTTCTGATGGGATCCGGTGCATTACTGCTGGTATGATCGCACCCATTGGATTCCTCCGTAACAAATCTTTCATCGAGTTTACGCGGCTGCCGAGTCACACATACAACGCGCCAAATCTAAAGAGGTCGCAAGTTCATAACTGATAGCTCAGAAGCGGAGGGATAAGCATGCGTTACGGACGGTAGCTCGATTACCTTCATCGCCCCTCGCCAGCGTGGGGTTTCGTCCTTGTGTTGCTGTAAAAAAGGGCCTCTGAAGTGTTTTTGAGGGCCAAGAGTCGTCTGTAGGGCGAATTTTGGTCATTTCGACTGAACATGGCCGAAAGGCCTGATTTGGATGGCTTTTTCCTCATCCTGGTCAAGTCTCATCCAACGCCCACAGCAAATGAAACGAGAAGGATCGGTGCTTTTAAAAAAGAAAAAAAAACGAACAAGTGTTGCAACACGAGGACTTCCCAGGAGGTCACCCATCCTAGTACTGCTCTCGCCCAAGCACGCTTAACTGCGGAGTTCTGATGGGATCCGGTGCATTGGTGCAGGTCTGATCGCCCCCCTGGGTTGTTTGCGGAACAAATTTTTTATAGAGCGCACGCGGCTGCCGAGTCGCACATACAGTGCGCCAAATCTAAAGAGGTCGCAAGTTCGCAACTTACAGCTCGGAAGCGGCGAGCTAAGAGTGCGTTACGGACGGTCGCTCGACCCCCTTCATCGCCCCGTGCATGCATGGACTTTCGTCCGTGTGTTGCAGCAAAATGGGGCCTCTAATGTGGTTTTCAGGGCCAGGAGGCGTCCATTGGGGAATTTCGGAAATTTCGAGTGAACAAGGGCGGAAGGTCGGACTTGGATGCTTTTTCCTCGTCCTGGTCAGTTCTCATCAGACGGCCGCAGCAAATGAAACGAGAAGGATCGGTGCTTTTAAGAAAGTAAAAACAACGAAAAAGGGGTGCAACACGAGGACTTCCCAGGAGGTCACCCATCCTAGTACTACTCTCGCCCAAGCACGCTTAACTGCGGAGTTCTGATGGGATCCGGTGCATTAGTGCTGGTATGATCGCACCCATTGGATTCTTGCGGAACAAATGTTTCATTGAGGGTACGCGGCCGCAGAGTCGCGCATACAGCACGCCAGCTCCAAAGAGGTCGCAAGTTCGTAACTGACAGCTCGGAAGAGGCGAGCTAAGCGTGCGTTACGGACGGTAGCTCGACCACCTTCATCGCCCCGTGCAAGCATGGGGTTTCATCCGTGTGTTGCAGTAAAAAAGGGCCTCTGATGTGGTTTTCAGGGCCAGGAGGCGTCCGTAGGGAAATTTTGGTAATTTCGAGTGAACATGGGCGGAAGGCCTGATTTGGATGCTTTTTCCTCGTCCTGGTCAGTTCTCATCCGACGGCCACAGCAAATGAAACGAGAAAGATCGGTGCTTTTTGAGGAAGAAAAAAACGACAAAAATGGTGTGCAACGCGAGGACGTCCCAAGAGGTCACCCACCCTAGTACTACTCTCGCCCGAGCACGCTTAATTGCGGAGTTCTGATGCGATCCGGTGCATTTGTGCTGGTAGGATCGCACCCATTGGATTCTTGCGGAACAAATTTTTCATTAAGGAAACGCGGCCGCAGAGTCGCGCATACAGCATGCCAGCTCCAAAGAGGTCCCAAGTTCGTAACTCACAGCTCGGAAGAGGCGAGCTAGGCGTGCGTTACGCACCGTAGCTTGACCACATTCACCGCCCCGTGCATGCATGGGGTTTCGTCCGTGTGTTGCAGTGAAAAAGGGCCTCTGATGTGGTTTTCAGGACCAGGAGGCGTCCGTAGGGGAATTTCGGTCCTTTCGACCGAACATAGGCGGAGGGCCTGATTTGGATTCTTTTTCCTCGTCCTGGTCAGTTCTCATCCGAAGGCAACAGCAAATGAAACGAGGAAGATCGGTGGTTTTTAGAAAGAAAAAACGACGAAAAAGGGGTGCTACACGAGGACTTCCCAGGAGGTCACCCATCCTAGTACTACTCTCGCCCAAGCACGCTTAACTGCGGAGTTCTGATGGGATCCGGTGCATTACTGGTGGTATGATCGCACCCATTGGAATCCTGCGGAGCAAATGTTTCATTGAGGGTACGCGGCCGCAGAGTCGCGCACACAGCACGTCAGCTCCAAAGAGGTCGCAAGTTCGTAACTGACAGCTCGGAAGAGGAGAGCTAAGCGTGCGTTACGGACGGTAGCTCGACCCCCTCCATCGCCCCGTGCACGCATGGGCTTTCGTCCGTGTGTTGCAGTAAAATGGGGCCTCTCAAGTGGTTTTTAGGCCCAGGAGGCGTCCGTTGGGGAATTTCGGAAATTCGCGTGAGCAAGGGAGGAAGGTTGGACTTGGATGCTTTTTCCTC
Source organism: Carnegiea gigantea (assembly GCA_029747015.1). Classification (NCBI taxonomy): domain Eukaryota; kingdom Viridiplantae; phylum Streptophyta; class Magnoliopsida; order Caryophyllales; family Cactaceae; genus Carnegiea; species Carnegiea gigantea. Next base: position 250,399 of record JAKOGI010001302.1, read on the forward strand.
GTCCTGGTCAGTTCTCATCCGACGACCGCAGCAAATGAAACGAGAAGGACTGGCGCTTTTAAGAAAGTAAAAAACAACGAAAAAGGAGTGCAACACGAGGACTTCCCAGGAGGTCACCAATCCTAGTACTACCCTCGCCCAAGCACGCTTAACTGCTGACTTCTGATGGGATCCGCTGCATTAGAGCTGGTATGATCGCACCCGTTGGATTCTTGCCGAACAAAATGTTCATTGAGTGTACGCGGCTGCCGAGTCGCGCATGCAGCGGCCCAAATCTAAAGGGGTCGCAAGTTCGTAACTTACAGCTCGGAAGCGGCGAGCTATGCGTGCGTTACGGATGGTAGCTCGACCACCTTCATCGCCCCTTACCAGCGTGGGGTTTCGTCCCTGTGTTGCTGTAAAAAAGGGCCTCTGAAGTGGTTTTTAGGGCCAAGAGTCGTCCGTAGGGGAATTTTGGTCATTTCGACTGAACGTGGACGAAAGGCCTTATTTGGATGCTATTTCCTCGTCCTGGCCATGGCTCATCCGACGCCCACAGCAAATGAAACGAGAAGGATCAGTGTTTTTGAAAAAGGAAAAAAACGAAAAGGGGGTGCAACACGAGCGCTTCCCAGGAGGTCACCCATCCTACTACTACTCTTGCCCAAGCACGCTTAACTGCGAGTTCTGATGGGATCCGCTGCATTAGTGCTGGTATGATCGCAGCCATTGGATTCTTGCGGAACAAATGTTTCGTTGAGTGTACGCGGCCGCTGAGTCGCGCTTAATGCACGCCGGCTCTAAAGAGGTCGCAAGTTCGTAACTTACAGGTCGGAAGCAGCGAGCTAGGCATGCGTTACGGATGGTAGCTCGACCACCTTCATCGCCTCTTGCCAGCGTGGGGTTTCGTCCTTGTGTTGCTGTAAAAAAGGGCCTCTGAAGTGGTTTTCAGGGCCAAGAGTCGTCAGTAGGGGAATTTTGGTCATTTCGACTGAACATGGCCGAAAGGCCTGATTTGGATGGCCTTTTCCTCATCCTGGTCAGGTCCCATCCAACGCCCACAGCAAATGAAACGAGAAGGATTGGTGCTTTTAAAAAAAAAAAAAAAACCAACAAGGGTTGCAACATGAGGACTTCTCTGGAGGCCACCCATCCTAGTACTACTCTCACCCAAGCACGCTTAACAGCGGAGTTCTGATGGGATCCGGTGCATTGGTGCTCGTTTGAACGCACCCATTGGATTTTTACGGAACAAATCTTTAATAGAGCGTACGCGGCTGCCGAGTCGCACATACAGCGCGCCAAATCTAAAGAGGTTGCAAGTTCGCAACTTACAGCTCGGAAGCGGCGAGCTAAGAGTACGTTGCGGACGGTCGCTCGACCCCCTTCATCGCCCTGTGGAAGCATGGGCTTTCGTCCTGTGTTGCAGTAAAATGGGGCCTCTAATGTGGTTTTCAGGGCCAGGACGCCTCCGTTGGGGAATTTCGGAAATTTCGAGTGAACAAGGGCGGAAAGGCGGACTTGGATGCTTTCTCCTCGTCCTGGTCAGTTCTCATCAGACGGCCACAACAAATGAAACGAGAAGGATCGGTGCTTTTAGGAAAGTAAAAAGCAACGAAAAAGGGGTGCAACACGAGGACTTCCCAGGAGGTCACCCATCCTAGTACTACTCTCGCCCAAGCACGCTTAACTGCGGAGTTCTGATGGGATCCGGTGCATTAGTGCTGGTATGATCGCACCCATTGGATTCTTGCGGAACAAATGTTTCATTGAGGGTACGCGGCCGCAGAGTCGCGCATACAGCACGCCAGCTCCAAAGAGGTCGCAAGTTCGTAACTGACAGCTCGGAAGAGGCGAGCTAAGCGTGCGTTACGGACGGTAGCTCGACCACCTCCATCGCCCCGTGCAAGCATGGGCTTTCGTCCGTGTGTTGCAGTAAAATGGGGCCTTTATTGTGGTTTTCAGGGCCAGGAGGCGTCCGTAGGGGAATTTCGGAAATTTTGAGTGAACAAGGGCGGAAGGTCGGACTTGGATGCTTTTTCCTCGTCCTGGTCAGTTCTCATCAGACGGCCACAGCAAATGAAACGAGAAGGATCCGTGCTTTTAGGAAAGTAAAAAGCAACGAAAAAGGGGTGCAACACGAGGACTTCCCAGGAGGTCACCCATCCTAGTACTACTCTCGGCCAAGCACGCTTAACTGCGGAGTTCTGATGGGATCCGGTGCATTAGTGCTGGTATGATCGCACCCATTGGATTCTTGCGGAACAAATGTTTCATTGAGTCCACGCGGCTGCCGAGTCGCGCATTCAGCACCCCAAATCTAAAGAAGTCGCAAGTTCGTAACTGACAGCTCGGAAGCGGCGAGCTATGCGTGCGTTACAGATGGTAGCTCGACCACCTTCATCGCCCCTTGCCAGCGTGGGGTTTCGTCCCTATGTTGCTCTAAAAAAGGGCCTCTGAAGTGGTTTGTAGGGCCAAGAGTCGTCCGTAGGGGAATTTTGGTCATTTCGACTGAACATGGACGAAAGGCCTGATTTGGATGCTTTTTCCCCGTCCTGGCCAGGTCTCATCCGACGCCCACAGCGAATGAAACGAGAAGGACCAGTGTTTTTAAAAATGGAAAAAACGAAAAAGGGGTGCAACACGAGCGCTTCACAGGAGGCCACCCATCCTACTACTACTCTTGCCCAAGCACACTCAACTACGGAGTTCTGATGGAATCCGCGGCATTGGTGCTGGTATGATCGCAGCCATTGGATTCTTGTGGAACAAATGTTTCGTTGAGTGTACGCGTCCGCTGAGTCGCGCTTTATGCATGCCGGCAATAAAGAGGTCGCAAGTTCGTAACTTACAGGTCGGAAGCGGCGAGCTAGGCGTGCGTTACGGATGGTAGATCGACAACCTTCATCGCCCCTTGCCAGCGTGCGGTTTCGTCCATGTGTTGCTGTAAAAAAGGGCCTCTGAAGTGGTTTTCAGGGCCAAGAGTCGTCTGTAGGGGAATTTTGGTCATTTCGACTGAACATGGCCGAAAGGCATGATTTGGATGGCTTTTTCCTCATCCTGGTCAGGTCCCATCCAACGCCCACAGCAAATGAAACGAGAAGGATCGCAGCTTTCAAAAAAGAAAAAAAAAACGAACACGGGTTGCAACACGAGGACTTCCTAGGAGGGCGCCCATCCTAGTACTACTCCCGCCCAAGCACGGTTAACTGCAGAGTTCTGATGGGATTCGGTGCATTAGTGCTGCTATGATCGCACCCATTGGATTCTGGCAGAACAAATGTTTCATTAAGGGTACGCGGCCGCAGAGTCGCGCGTACAGCACGCCAGCTCCAAAGAGGTCGCAAGTTCGTAACTGACAGCTCGGAAGAGGCGAGCTAAGCGTGCGTTACGGAGGGTAGCTCGACCCCCTCTATCGCCCCGTGCAAGCATGGGCTTTCGTTCGTGTGTTGCAGTAAAATAGGGCCTCTCAAGTGGTTTTCAGGGCCAGGAGGCGTCCGTTGAGGAATTTCGGAAATTTCGAGTGAACAAGGGCGGAAGGTCGGACTTGGATGCTTTTTCCTCGTCCTGGTCAGTTCTCATCAGACGGCCACAGCAAATGAAACGAGAATGATCGGTGCTTTTAAGAAAGTAAAAAGCAACGAAAAAGGGGTGCAACACGAGGGCTTCCCAGGAGGTCACCCATCCTAGTACTACTCTCGCCCAAGCACGCTTAACTGCGGAGTTCTGATGGGATCCGGTGCATTAGTGCTGGTATGATCGCACCCATCGAATTCTTGCGGAACAAATGTTTCATTGAGGGTACACGGCCGCTGAGTTGCGCATAAAGCACGCCGGCTCCAAAGAGGTCGCAAGTTCGTAGCTGACAGCTGAAAGAGACGAGCTAAGCGTGCGTTACGGACGGTAGGCGACCACCTTCATCGCCCCGTGCAAGCATGGGGTTTCATCCGTGTGTTGCGGTAAAAGGGGCCTCTGATGGTGGTTTTTGAGGGCAGAGGCGTCCGTAGGGGAATTTGGTTATTTCGATGAACATGGGCGGAGGCCTGATTTGGATGCTTTTTCCTCGTCCTGGTCAGTTCTCATCCGAAGGCCACAGCAAATGAAATGAGAAAGATCGGTGCTTTAAGAAAGAAAAAAACAACGAAAAAGGGGTGCAACACGAGGACTTCCCAGGAGGTCACCCATCCTGGTACTACTCTCGCCCAAGCACGCTTAACTGCGGAGTTCTGATGGGATCCGGTGCATTAGTGCTGGTATGATCGCACCCATCGAATTCTTGCGGAACAAATGTTTCATTGAGGGTACGCGGCCGCAGAGTTGCGCATAAAGCACGCCGGCTCCAAAGAGGTCGCAAGTTCGTAACTGACAACTCGGAAGAGGCGAGCTAAGCGTGCGTTACGGACGGTAGCTCGACCCTCTCCATCGCCCCCTGCAAGCATGGGCTTTCGTCCGTGTGTTGCAGTAAAATGGGGCCTCTCAAGTGGTTTTCAGGGCCAGGAGGCGTCCGTTGGGGAATTTCGGAAATTTCGAGGGAACAAGGGCGGAAGGTCGGACTTGGATGCTTTTTCCTCGTCCTGGTCTGTTCTCATCAGACGGCCACAGCAAATGAAACGAGAAGGATCGGTGCTTTTAAGAAAGTAAAAAGCAACGAAAAAGGGGTGCAACACGAGGGCTTCCCAGGAGGTCACCCATCCTGGTACTACTCTCGCCCAAGGACGCTTAACTACGGAGTTCTGATGGGATCCGGTGCATGAGTGCTGGTATGATCGCACCCATTTGATTCTTGCGAAACAAATGTTTCATTGAGGGTACCCGGCCGCAGAGTCGCGCATACAGCACGCCAACTCCGAAGAACTCGCGAGTTCGTAACTGACAGCTTGGAAGAGGCGAGCTAAGCGTGCGTTACGGACGGTAGTTTGACCACCTTCATCGCCCCGTGCAAGCATGGGGTTTCATCCGTGTGTTGCGGTAAAAGAGGGCCTCTCATGTGGTTTTCAGGGCCAGGAGGCGTCCGTAGGGGAATTTGGGTAATTTCGAGCGAACATGGGCGGAAGGCCTGATTTGGATGCTTTTTCCTCGTCCTGGTCAGTTCTCATCCGACGGCCACAGCAAATGAAATGAGAAAGATCGGTGCTTTGTAAGGGAAAAAAAACAACAAAAAAGGGGTGCAACACGAGGACTTCCCAGGAGGTCACCCATCCTAGTACTACTCTTGCCCAAGCACGCTTAACTGCGGAGTTCTCATGGGATCCGGTGCATTAGTGCTGGTATGATCGCACCCATTGGATTCTTGCGGAACAAATGTTTCATTGAGGGTACGCGGCCGCAGAGTCGCGCATACAGCACGCCAGCTCCAAAGAGGTCGCAATTTCGTAACTGACAGCTCGGAAGAGGCGAGCTAAGCGAGCGTTACGGACGGTAGCTCGGCCCTCTCCATCGCCAACTACAAGCATGTGCTTTCGTCTGTGTGTTGCAGTAAAATGGGGCCTCTCAAGTGGTTTTCAGGGACAGGAGGCGTCCGTTGGGGAATTTCGGAAATTTCGAGTGAACAAGGGCGGAAGTTCGGACGTGGATGCTTTTTCCTCGCCCTGGTCAGTTCTCATCCGACGGCCACAGCAAATGAAACGAGAAGGATCCGTGCGTTTAAGAAAGTAAAAAACAACGAAAAAGGGGTGCAACGTGAGGACGTCCCAGGAGATCACCCATCCTAGTACTACTCTCGCCCAAGCACGCTTAACTGCTGAGTTCTGATGGGATCCGCTGCATTAGTGCTGGTATGATCGCACCCATTGGATTCTTGCGAAACAAATGTTTCATTGAGTCCACACGGCTGCCGAGTCGTGCATGTAGCGCCTCAAATCTAAAGAGGTCGCAAGTTCGTAACTGAAAGCTCGGAAGCGGCGAGCTATGCGTGCGCTACGGATGGTAACTCGACCACCTTCATCGGCCCTTGCCAGCGTGGGGTTTCTTCCCTGTGTTGCTGTAAAAAAGGGCCTCTGAAGTGGTTTTTAGGGCCAAGAGTCGTCCGTAGGGGAATTTTGGTCATTTCGACTGAACATGGACGAAAGGCCTGATTTGGATGGCTTTATCCTCATCCTGGTCAGGTCCCATCCAACGCCCACAGCAAATGAAACGAGAAGGATCGGAGCTTTTAAAAAAGAAAAAAACGAACAAGGGTTGCAACACGAGGACTTCCCAGGAGGCCACCCATCCTAGTACTACTCTCGCCCAAGCACGCTTAACCGCGGAGTTCTGATGGGATCCGGTGCATTGGTGCTGGTTTGATCGCACCCATTGGATTTTTGCGGAACAAATCTTTTATAGAGCGTACGCGGCTACCAAGTCGCACATACAGCGCGCCAAATCTAAAGAGGTCGCAAGTTCGCAACTTACAGCTCGGAAGCGGCGAGCTAAGAGTGCGTTACGGACGGTCGCTCGACCCCCTTCATCGCCCCATGCAAGCAGGGGCTTTCGTCCGTGTGTTGCAGGAAAATGGGGCCTCTAATGTGGTTTTCAGGGCCAGGAGGCGTCCGTTGGGGAATTTCGGAAATTTCGAGGGAACAAGGGCGGAAGGTCGGACTTGGATGCTTTTTCCTCGTCCTGGTCAGTTCTCATCCGACGGCCGCAGCAGATGAAACGAGAAAGATCGGCGCTTTTAAGGAAGAAAAAAACAACCAAAAGGGGGTGCAACACGAGGACTTCCCAGGAGGTCACCCATCCTAGCACTACTCTCGCCCAAGCACGCTTAACTGCGGAGTTCTGATGGGATCCGGTGCACCAGTGCTGGTATGATCGCACCCATCGGAATCTGGCGGAACAAGTCTTTTACAGAGTGTACGCGGCTGCCGAGTCGCTCATAGATCGCGCCAAATCTAAAGAGTTCGCAAGTTCGTAACTGGCAGCTCGGAAGCGGCGAGCTAAGAGTGTGTTACGGACGGTAGCTCGACCACCCTCATCGCCCCGTGCATGCATGGGGTTTCGTCCGTGTGTTGTATTAAAAAACGACCTCTGATGTTGTTTTCAGGGCCTGGACGCGTCCGTAGGGGAATTTCGGTACTTTTAAGTGAACAGGGGCGGAAGGCCTGACTTGGATGCCTTTTCCTCGTCCTGGTCAGTTCTCATCCGACGGCCGCAGCAGATGAAACGAGAAAGATCGGCGCTTTTAAGGAAGAAAAAAACAACGAAAAGGTGGTGCAACACGAGGACTTCCCAGGAGGTCACCCATCCTAGTACTACTCTCGCCCAAGCACGCTTAACTGCGGAGTTCTGATGGGATCCGGTGCATTAGTGCTGTTATGATCGCACCCATCGAATTCTTGCGGAACAAATGTTTCATTGAGGGTACGCGGCCGCTGAGTTGCGCATAAAGCACGCCGGCTCCAAAGAGGTCGCAAGTTCATAACTGACAACTCGGAAGAGGCGAGCTAAGCGTGCGTTACGGACGGTAGCTCGACCACCTTCATCGCCCCGTGCAAGCATGGGGTTTCATCCGTGTGTTGCAGTAAAAAAAGGGCCTCTGATGTGGTTAACAGGGCCAGGAGGCGTCCGTAGGGGAATTTGGGTAATTTCGAGCGAACATGGGCGGAAGGCCTGATTTGGATGCTTTTTCCTCGTCCTGTTCAGTTCTCATCCGACGGCCACAGCAAATGAAACGAGAAAGATCGGTGCTTTTTAAGGAAGAAAAAAACAACAAAAAAGGGATGCAACACGAGGACTTCCCAGGAGGTCGCCCATCCTAGTACTACTCTCGCCCAAGCACCCTTAACTGCGGAGTTCTGATGAGATCCGGTGCATTAGTGCCGGTATAATCGCACCCATTGGATTCTTGCAGAACAAATGTTTCATTGAGGGTACACGGCCGCAGAGTCGCGCATACAGCACGCCAGCTCCAAAGAGATCGCAAGTTCGTAACTGACAGCTCGGAAGAGGTGAGCTAAGCGTGCGTTGCGGACGGTAGTTCGACCACCTTTATCAACCCGCGCAAGCATGGGTTTTCATCCGTGTGGTGCAGTAAAAAAGGGCCTCTGATGTGGCTTTCTGGGCCAGGAGGCGTCCGTAGGGGAATTTTGGTAATTTCGAGCTCACATGGGCGGAAGGCCTGATTTGGATGTTTTTTCCTCGTCCTGGTCAGTTCTCATCCGACGGCCGCAGCAAATGAAACGAGAAAGATCGGTGCTTTTTAAGGAAGAAAAAAAGCAACAAAAAAGGGAAGCAACACGAGGACTTCCCAGGAGGTCACCCATCCTAGTACTACTCTCGCCCAAGCACGCTTAACTGCGGAGTTCTGATGGGATCCGGTGCATTAGTGCTGGTATGATATCACCCATTGGATTCTTGCGGAACAAATGTTTCATTGAGGGTACGCGGCCGCAGAGTCGCGCATACAGCACGCCAGCTCCAAAGAGGTCGCAAGTTCGTAACTGGCAGCTCGGAAGAGGCGAGCTAAGCGTGCGTTACGGACGGTAGCTCGACCCTCTCCATCGCCCCCTGCAGGCATGGGCTTTCGTCCGTGTGTTGCAGTAAAATGGGGCGTCTCAAGTGGTTTTCAGGGCCAGGAGGCGTCCGATGGGGAATTTCGGAAATTTCGAGTGAACAAGGACGGAAGGTCGGACGTGGATGCTTTTTCCTCGTCCTAGTCAGTTCTCATCCGACGACCACAGCAAATGAAACGAGAAGGATCCGTGTGCTTAAGAAAGTAAAAAACAACGAAAAAGGGGTGCAACGTGAGGACTTCCAAGGAGGTCACCCATCCTAGTACTACTCTCGCCCAAGAACGCTTAACTGTGGAGTTCTGATGGGATCCGGTGCATTGGTGCTGGTTTGATCGCACGTATTGGATTTTTGCGGAACAAATCTTTTATAGAGCGTACGCGGCTGCCGAGTCGCACATACAGCGCGCCAAATCTAAAGAGGTCGCAAGTTCGCAACTTACAGCTCATAAGCGGCGAGCTAAGAGTGCGTTACGGACGGTCGCTCGACCCCCTTTGTTGAATTAGTATATTCAGTTTTGATGACAACAAACCCAAGTGTAAAATGCTCTTAAGTAATGTTGCTCCAAACAAAGTGCTCCAAACATGCATACACTGTTATTTTCAATATGCATCTTAACTTGTTTGCTGAATGTTGAGAACAAGTCTTAAGAACAGGTCTCATACCTTGATGACTCATGCTCAAGTCAAGAACACCACCTCGATGAGTTGATTGTGTGTTAAGATTAGTTCCTGAACTCAAGCAATACAAGAACAACCTGGCAAACAGGCTAGGTGTTTCAAGGACAATCCAGCAAACAGGTCTTTCTGAACTCAAGCGATACAAGAACAACCTGGCAAACAAGTTGGTCTAGGTGGTTGGGGCAGCGTATTTGTCTTGAACGAGATGACTGGATCTACAACAAGATGTCTTGGGTAATTTAGGTTTTATTTTTTAGACTGTTGTTAATATGCCAATCTTGAAAAGTCTCTAACTAACCACTCTTGGATTGGTTGCGCTATTTGCTTCAGAACACCAAGTTTGAACAACCTTGTAAACAGGGTACCTAGGGTGTTTCTGAACTGCAACGGCCAAATCCGGTCACTTTGGAAAACTTATTTTGGTTGGCCAAAGGCTCTAATATATTTTGATAAAATTCCAAGGCAGCAATTTAAGCTGTAGGAAATCTCTTGATATGAAAATCACTTGGGAGATTTGCAAAACTGATTTTGGAAAATATTTACCAAAACCGAAAATATTTCTCTCTTATCCTTTAAAAAGTGATTAATTCAAAATTCAAGCTGAGATTCTTTTCCAGGTATTTCACGGCTATTTTTAAGGGGAAAAGATAATCTTTTATCCTCTAAAATCAAATCCCTACAATATTGGCAAACTCTATCCTCATTGGATCTTTTAGCCGTTGGAATTCTCTGTGCTAAGCAAAAATCTCTCTTTGCTAAACACAGCTGATTTTATCACTTCTCCTTGTTTTTGACCGTTGGATTTTTTGTTTAACAACTCAACATTTCACTCCCATTCACGAGAGAAGAAAAAAACGAGAAACATACACAACATACGCAAAAAGGGAGAAGTGCAAAAGTGGTTTTTTCTAGTGAGAAGAATTTTTCGAGCTACTCTTGAGAAAAGAAAAACCGAGACAAGTTGTGTTTAAACTGAGCTTTCAAGATATTGGCATACTAGGTCCTCTTTGTACCTTACATCTGCTTAATCAGAAGCACCCCCGTAAGGTGTTTTGTAACCCTGATCTTGGATCAGAAAAGTGAGTGAGTGGTCCTCAGTCGTGTGGACTTTTGACGTGTCCAATCTGGTGAGATTTGGACGTGGTGTAACCTTTCTTAGAAAAGAAGGTTACGTGGTTGCAAGTTGTAACAAGATGTGTTACATTTGTAACGTGTGAAGCCCATTAATGAAAGTGGTTAAATCCTACACGAGGTAGGTTGTGGTTTTTCACACCTCAGTTGGGCTAGAGGTGTTTTCTACGAAAAAATTGTGTGTGCTTTATTTCCGCATTTATCTTGTTGATTTTCGCCTTTGAGCAAATTGAAAACATCTGGTGCAAACAAGTCAGAAGGTTGTTTGTAATTCAAGAACAACCTCTGCAATCAGGAGGGGGTTTGTCAGTAAGTACGCGAAAATCGAACACCACAATTCACCCCCCTCTTGTGGGTAAGTACTCCTAAATTCAACAAGTTGTATCAGAGCAGGTTCTCTCACAAAAGGGCTAACACCTTGAGAGATTCTGAAGATGAGTACACCACAAGGAATCCTTGAAGGGCAATCCATTACTCGGCCACCCTATTTCAACGGCCAACATTATAGTTGGTGGAAGAACAGGATGGAGAACTATATTTAGGCAGAAGATTATGAGTTATGGATGCTCATCAAGAATGGGCCCCTTGTTCCCACCAAGGTGCTTGAAGATGGTAAGAAGGTTCCCAAGGAACCCATAGAGTTTGATGCTGAAGACTATAGGAAAATGGAAAAGAATGCCAAGGCCAAGAAGTTATTATATTTTGGCCTAGGTTCAGATGAATATACACGTATCTCGGAGTGTGAGTCAGCCCAGGAGATATGGAATGCCCTCCAAGTAGCTCATGAAGGAACAAGTCAAGTCAAACAATCACGTATTGAGCTACTCATAAGGCAATATGAGTTGTTTGATATGGGTGATCGTGAGAACGTGATGGATATGTACACACGCTTCACCCACATAACAAACGAGCTAAACTCCCTGGGAAAATCCTTCACCACAGAAGAGCTGGTGAGGAAGATTCTAAGGATTTTGCCTCAGTCTTGGGAAGCGAAGGTGACAGCCATCCAAGAAGCTAAAGACATGAACAAGATCACCCTCAACGAGTTGATTGGCAATCTTCAAACCTATGAACTCATAAAGAACTCACAACAAAAAGAGGAGCAGAAGAAGGATCGTGGGCTTGCCTTGAAAGCACAAGAGGATGATGACTCTGACCTTGAGGATGAAGAGATGGCATTAATGACACGAAAGTTCAAGAAATTCTTCAAAAAGGTCAAAGAAAACAGCAAAAGAAAGGACTTCAGTAAATCCAGAAACAACCCCCGAGAACAGTTCACAGGGTGTTTTAAATGTGGCAAACCAGATCACCTTGTGAAAAACTGGCCTCTGCTTCGAGAAGAGCAGGAGTTCGAACAACCCAGAATACAGGTTCGAAAACAACCTGTGAACACCTCAGGCAAAAAATTCTCGAAGGCTATGCTTGCTGCCTGGGGAGACTCTTCTGAGGATGAAGGTGAATCTGAAAGTGAAGGAGATGCTGTAACTCTCATGGCACAAAGTGACTCAGACTCAGATGATGAATCCACAAACAGCTTGACTGATCTCAAGAACAAGGTATGTGGTCTCAATAAAGCAACTCTCGAAAAACTTTTGTATACCTTGATGGATACTTGTGTTGAATTGAAACGAGATGTCCGAGACCTAGAACTAGAAAATGAGATCCTTAAGAATGAGAACTTGAGGCTGAAAGAGAAATTCTAGCTTCACATCAAACCATAAATGACCTTAGGGAGACCTTGATCTTGAACGAAGTAAAATATACCACCAATCAAGCCAAGGCTGAAAAGGAAACCCTTGAGCTTAAAGAAAAGGTCGAAGTTTCGCTTGCTGAAAACAAGAACCTGTCGGCTAAAGCAAAACGCACAGAACACGACCTTGCCACAAACAGGTTGTGGAACAAGTCCTCACAAGCCCTTGATTGGTTAAACACTCACCACAATCGAAACAAAAAGGGACTTGGATATAAGCCTAAACGAACCGTTTACCCAATCCATAGAAAGTATGTGGGATTACCTGAAAACATTGTTTGCTTTCATTGTGGTAAAACTGGTCGCTATTAATATTCATGTCCTTCAAGAAGGTATGCCATTGAAAAGAATGAAAGGTATGTGAAACAAATCTGGATTAGGAAGGATGAGCTTTATTTGTCTAAAAGAATGGGACCCAAGTGGATCTGGGTTCCCAAAACTAACCCTTGATTTGTTTTGCAGGCTGAAGTGAAAGAGAACAACCCCACAAACAACCCAGCAAACAGGGTAAGAAACACCCTGGCAAATAGCTCAGAAAATAACCTTGAAACCAGGCAGCTGTGGTATGTTGATAGTGGGTGTTCGCGGCATATGACCGGAGAAAAATCAAACTTTCTCTCCCTTACAGCTTCAACCGGTGGGAGCGTGGCTTTTGGAAACGGCAAGTCTGGGACAATTATCGGTATAGGTAGCATTGGTAAAACTCTCTCCCACTCAATTGATAATGTGCACTTAGTTGATGGTTTAAAGCATAATTTACTAAGTGTGTCCAAACTGTGTGACAAGAACAATCTAGTGGTGTT